>JAINVK010000382.1:0-126398 GCA_030068075.1 Paguma larvata
TGTCTTTGGGACTATTTTACAACTCTGGAAGGTAGAAGAGCTGTAGTGATACAAATGATTCTGTTTATAAAAATGCAAATTATGTAGAGATGTTGTTGTTATTCCCATGTGGTATTGACCACTTTTACTTGGATCTGTCAATTTCTTTCTGCATCTATGTGTGTATTTTTAGACATTCATATTTGAAGCAGTGGGTATCATTTTACTGGTTCCCTCATCATTAGTGAATTAAATAAAATCTTGGGCAAGTGTTAATTTCACATTTGTACAACCATCACAATTTAGTTTTTAA
The DNA here is from genome assembly GCA_030068075.1 of Paguma larvata. Classification (NCBI taxonomy): domain Eukaryota; kingdom Metazoa; phylum Chordata; class Mammalia; order Carnivora; family Viverridae; genus Paguma; species Paguma larvata. The sequence continues at coordinate 293 of JAINVK010000382.1, forward strand.
TTTTTAAAATTTAAAAATTTTAACTTTTCATTTTAGTCTAGTTGACCTATAGCATTATATTCATTTCAGGTATACAACATAGTGATTCAACATCTATATACATTATGAAATGCTTGCATACATGTAATAACCTCTTTAACCATATAGAGTTAGTACTAAGTCATGGACTATATTCTCTATGCTGTGGCTTTTGTTCTCCTGACTTGTTTATTTTATAACTAGAAGTTTGTACCTCTTACTTCTTTATTCCTCCCATCCCTCCCCCACCTCCCCTCTGGCAACTGCCAGTTCGTTCTCTATATTTATGAGTCTGTTTCTGTTTTGTTGTTTGTTTTGTTTTTTAGATTTCCCATATAAGTGAAGTCATATAGTATTTGTCTTTCTCTGTCTGACTTAATTCACTTAATGTAATACCCTCTAGGTCCACCCATGTTGTCCCAAATGACAAGATGTCATTCTTTGTTATGACACCACATCTATTTTATCCAGTCATCTATGGATGGACACGTAGGTTGCTTCTATAGCTTGGATATTGTAAATAATGCTACAATGAACATGGGGTGGATATAGCTTTTCAAATAGGCGTTTTTGTTTTCTTCAGGAAAATACCCAGAATTACCAGATCGTGTGGTTATTTCTATTTTTAAGTTTTTAAGGAACCTCTTTACTGTTCTCCACAGTGGCTGCACCAGTTTGCATTCTCACCAACAGTGCATAAGGGTTCCCTTTATTCCACATCCTCACCAACACAAGTTATTTCTTCTTTTCGATAACAGCCATTCTCACTGGTATGAGGGGACATCTCCTTGTGGTTTTGATTTTTATTTCCCTCATAATTAGTGATGATGACCTTTCGTTCATGTGCCTGTTGGCTACCTGTATATCTTCTTTGGAAAAATGTCCATTCAGATCCTTTGCCCGTTTTTCAATCAGATTGTGTTTTCTGGTGTTGTCACATGAGTTCTTTATGTATTTTGGATATTAACTCCTTGTCAGTTTTATCATTTGTCATTATCTTCTCTCATGCAATAGGTTGCCTTTTCATTTTGATGATGGTTTTCTTCCTTGTGCAAAATCTTCTTAGTTAAAGAATTATCTTTTAACAAAGGAGACAGAGAGAGGAGGAGAAAGGAACTTAAGAAGAAGATAGGGCCAAACTTTTGAGAAAATCTGTAACAACAAAGAAAGGTAAATAAACAAGACTGACAGTATATCAGAGGGCACCTGACGGCTCAGTTGGTAGAGCATGTGACTCTTGAGCTCAGGGTTGTGAGTTCAAGCCCCCACATTGGGTGTGGAGATTACTAAAAAAATAAGTAAATAAGAATACATTTTTAGAAAGGGAATATACCAGGAGTTAGGATTCATAAGAAAAGATAACCATGAAACAACCTTCCTTCGTGTGGAGGTTCAACACAGAATTCTTGGGAGTACGTGTTAGAGTTTTCACAAAGGAATTGTGTCTTAAGACAGTTTATTTGACAATTAAAATAAAGAGTAAACCCCAGAAAGGTTGGAAAACCTGGATGCTACCATATAACATAGGTAAACAGGTAATTATAACACACTACGATAAATTTGCCAGATTGGAGATTTTTAAAGATTTCATGAAATCATAGCAAGGACCCCTAATCTGCCTGATTATATCATACGAGTTTTTATTTAGGTTTCTATAGTGTTTGCAAGTTAAATTTTCAGAAATCAAAACATGAAATATCAGTATCTATCTGTATCTATCTCTCCATTTATCTACAACAACTATCTAATCAGCCATCCAACCCATCCTCTTTGTATCTTTGAATGGGGACTTCTTCTTATCAGAATAAGTCCTCTCCATAGACTCGCGTGGACAGAGACTACTAATTGTGTTCCAGGCAGAGTCTACCATTATCCGAAGTAAACTGAGAATCTTTTACTTGTCTAACATGAAAAGTTTCTTTTGGAAATAATTACCAATGTCATTCCTCTGAGAGGAAAGATACCCAGAGGGGAGGCAGGGATAGTTTGGTTCTCCGAGGAGCTGAAATTCTCTGGGGGGGTTCAGTCAGCAGTGCTGGACAAGTAGGGTGAGGGTGCTGCTCCAAGGGGCGAAACTTCAGGGTTTTTTCCCCAGACTCTGCAGCACCCTCATTCAATTATCCCTGAGAATTACCCACCCCAAACCAGCTTTGGCCCAGGGGCAAGTTTTTGAAGCCCTTACTAGAAGGATCTCAGCCACACTAAACAAAAATCAGAAGTGCCCTTGTTGCTAGTAAAAAATAGTAAGTGAGAGGTCATACCGACTTGACTTTTCATTCTACCTCCATAACTCTTCAAAATGTAGTAAATTCTTCCCTACATAGTTCTTACCTATGAAGTACTGAGATACCAGTGCTAATCTTAGAGGCTAGTTATTGGTAGGTAGGTAGGTAGGTAGGCAAACGAAGATGATTCGTTAGAACTTGGCATATGGGGGATGTTCAATGTGATTTCCACTTTCCCCGATACAGCCAGCACAGGAGAATGAACTAGATCTGAGAGGCCCCAAGGATTTTAGAAAAAGCCGAGATTTCCAAACAATTCTTTTTAGGACACTAACGAAAATGATAAAGGGTTCGGGGCTTAGGTTTTTTTCCATCTTTCTGTAATTAGATCCGTGCCTGTACAGGGACAGATAAGTGGGTTGGTTCTCAGCGGCAGTAGATTTGGTTTCTTGTTCTCTAGCCTCTTTCGGGCCCTATTGCAGTGATAAAAGAATGCTGATTAATCAGTAGTCTGTCCTCCCTTGGGTATTGACCAAATCTCTAGCAAAGACGCTAGGGGGCTGGAGTTGGAACCTTTGAGCATCTGTGTGAAAGAAATCACAAGGAAGAGGAAGCAAGTGCTATCTTTTGTATTCACTGTTCAATATGAGTACATTCTGGATTTGTTTGTGGCAGGTAGACTCAGCCTCGGGACTCTGTCACCCCCACAACTAGTCATCTGGTTGACTCCTACCCACAAAACTGCCTGTAGCTAGGGATAATCACCCCTCCCTAATCTGCTAGAATGGACTCAGTATGAACCTTTTGTCCCTGATTGTTCCCCTGTGATTTTGACCTAACATAGCATGATGCCATGGCCTCGGTAACATTCTTTTTCTCTTCATAGTACTATCTGTAAACCACATTGCTATTTCAGAGAGTGGCATCAAAGCCAAGGCTGGGAAAAGAATTTCCAGAATGTTCATGTGATGGTCCCATTTTAGAAGGATTTTCAGGCATGACCAAGAGCACTTAGTATTTCAATTCCATTCACACCTTCACTTCAACGCTGGTACAAGGTCACTCTACACCCACCCCCCTCCCCGTTTGGGAGGGTATGAAGCACCTCTGCCCCCTGGAGCTCTGGGGGTCCCAGAATGTCAATACCTCAAACACTCTGATACAGTGCTATTGTTTGACTCCGCGTACTACTCATTCATCTGTTTGTAAATGAGTGATTTGCGATCATGAGAATTTGCTAAATAGGGTTGTTTTAAGAAGAAGAGAAAGAAGGGGCACGTGGGTGGCTCAGTCGGTTAAGTGTCCAACTTCGGCTTAGGTCATGATCCCACCGTCTTTGAGTTCGAGCCCCGTGTTGGCTCTGTGCCGACAGCTCAGAGCCAGGAGCCTGCTTCGGATTCTGTGTCTCCCTCTCTCTCTCTGCCCTCCCCCGCTCATACTTTGTCTTTCCTGCTCTCAAAAATAAATAAAACATTAAAAAAATTTTTAAAAGAAGAAAGAAGAAAAAGGAACTGTTAAGCAATATTTTGGGGGGAGGAGTTTTTCACAAACAAGGTGAGTCGAAGCCCAAGCCCCAGAGTGCTTTGTGGCTTTGGAAGACAGATGACAGAAGTTGCTGTGACCCCCTTTGAAGAGCTGGCAGTCTTTCGTCCAGGCCCTGCTGGTAATATTTCAAGTGGATTAGATTTAAACAGTCGTTACAGGCAACAGATTGCTCAGACTATTAAACTCTGAAGGGAGATAAAGATTGCAAAAGATCACAACATTGCTCTCCTTTACAAAATGGGAGTACTGTCCTATCTGTCTTGTAAGAATATTAAAAGCTTTTTCATCTGTAAAATATTTTGAGCTCTTCAGAGAGAGTAGCTCTGTAAATACTAAGAAATTGCTATTTTTTAAAACATCTTAGTAAAATACTCTTTCTATTAAATCATATTTGCACATGTGGGTTTTTCTCAGACTTTAAGGCCTTACACTCTTGGTTCTGATCAATTCTAAGTGAATTTTCATGTTTATGGTAGTCTGCGAAAATCACAACCAGTAAAACCATGTCATAAATATGATCACTGTTTTACTACAGCTAACAAACGGAAAGAGCTACAGTACAGATGTCGGCTCACAATCGTTCCATGAGCTCATGGGAGTCGCCCGTGTTTCTCACAGATTTCTTAGTTCCTGAGAGGTTCTTGAGAGCCACACCTGGCTCCTTTCTTGAGTGAATAGTGTTTCTGTTATAATAACTAACTGAACCCCCAGGGTGCAAAGCAAATTCTAACACATGCTATTGCCTCATCTATTACTGTCTACCAAAAGTTCCATTTTGGCACCCTTTGTGCCCAGGGTTCTTTAGAGAAGAGAGTATGAACAGGATCTCATATTTCATGGATGAGTCAAAAAGTGTGGAGACTGACCATTGTGTGTTTCTTTCATTTTATTTATTTATTTATTTATTTATTTATTTATTTATTTATTTATAGAAAGAAAGAGACAGAAAGAGCAGGGGAGGGGCACAAAGGGAGAGAAAGAGAATCCCAAGCAGGCTCCGCACTGCCAGCACAGAGCCCTACAGGAGGCTCAAACTCACGAACTGCAAAATCATGACCTGAGCAGAAACCAAAGAGTCTAACACTTACCCAACTGAGCCACCCCAATGCCCACATTGTGTGTTTCTTTCAGAGGCACCTGAGTTTCCTTAGTTTTATCCCCACGTACCTACAGACAGCCACTAGGAATATTTCCGTTCTCAGACATGGAACCCCTGTTATTTTTCTTCATACTTAACTGCCAAAACTTAAAGCAGCTCATGTGATAAATCATTAATAATTATTCAGATAATATAATAGCCACCATTTATAGAGAACTTGCGAGCCCCGTAAGAAAGACTTTGCGTGCACTATCTTGTTGAACCTTCGCAATCACCTGTGAAACAGGGATTAGTTCCATTTTACAGATGAAGAAACAAAGGCCTAGAGAGAGAAAATCAGTTGCCCAGGCCACACCTCCAGAAAGTGGCAGAGCTGGAGAGTATGCATACAAGAAGTTAGGTGCTGGTGTTTTGTTTTGCTTTGTTGTGTTCTACTTCTAGGGATCCCACATTAAAGGACAGGGTAAGATGTCCGTAACTTTTCTGCATATGTTAGTCTCTCATCAGCCCGGGGACCACAAATTAAGTCAAGAATGTCAACAAGCATTTGTGTTTGCCTCATTCACACACAGTGGTCTAATGGACCTGGTGATACTTCAATGAGTTCATTCAACACTTGTTTCTTGTACAAGTTTTCTGATGTTTTTATCCTCAAGCCCTTGGTCCAGTCTTCCTTCTTCACAAAGCCTTCCTCAGTTTAATCTTTATCTTGTTTGTCTTTACACCCACTTATTTGTTATTCCCTGATTCCTAAAATGTGATGGGTGAAGCACTGGGGAGATACGAGATAGTTCCAAGTGATATACAGACAAACATTCTTAATGATTTTAGTTTTATGTTGCTTACTGGAGAAAACCAACTAGCACCTTAAATCTGTGATTTACAAATATTATTGTTTATGACAAAGCTAAATTTTTTTGTCATTTAAAGATATTAAGTAAATGACAGTAGCATTGGAAATACGGTATGTGACATCTGAGGTTAAGGAGCTGTTGGGGAATACCGTATACAATGAGAGGTTATTATATTTGATAATGTCTAATTTTTACTATACATAAGTTTGATTTTGTAAACATAACCATTATCTTCATTAGCTCTTCTGAATACTTGGTGTATGTCTCTTCCTATAGTAAACACATAGATACGTTACTTCAATTCTCTCTTATGACAACCCTGTGAGGTATGCAGTATTATAAACCCATTTTATAGAAGAGGAAACTGAGAGTTACAGACATCAAGAAACCTTCTCCAGTGCACACAGTAAACAATAGAGTTCAAACCCAGGTCTATCTAATGCCAGGACTCATCAACTGCTTCTATGGCCTCCCTTAGGTTTGTGTAGTCCTCAAGGTTCAAGATTGTTCGGAAGTATTCTAGTGTCTAAAACTACTGCTAGAGGACTTTGACTTTTCGTTTAGAAAGCTAGAACTTCTCAGAAGCAGGGACAAGTTTTTTAAAAGAATAAAGGTTTTTCTCTTTTAGAAGAACACGAAGTAAGTATCAAGAATGGGAATAACATTGTGTCCTTTCCAGTAATAAGAAGAGTGAGTGTATAATGTTCTATGTCTTTAATCATTCTTTAGAGACACTGCTGATTGAAAAAGAAAAAAGAAAACCTAATACCTTTGCTTCAACATTCTCTTTCTCTCTCTCTCTCGCTCTCTCTCTCTCCCACTCTCTCTCCCACTCTCCCTCTCTCTCTCCCATTCTCCCTCTCTCTCTCATACACACACACACACACACACACACACACACAGTCCTTTCTTCAGATGTCAAGCCAAAATCTTATTTCAGGCATCCTAATACAGGGGGTATAACTGACTTTAACGAGAGGCCAGAGTCAACTTTGGGGATGTTGGCAAATTTTGTGGAATACATTCACGCTGCCAGTTTTCCCATCCCACTGCTTGAACTAAAATCACCAGTCCTCTCTACACCAAACAAAAAGAATAGCAACCTCTTCAAATCTGTGTTGATGTAAAAACCCAAATGAAACAAAACTGCTAAAGCCGGATTGACTCCATTTCAAATCCTTTCAGTTTTTAATAGAGAAAAATCTCCTTTATATTTTATTGATGAACCCTGGAGATAGATTTGGAATTTAGGTACATGGCATTCTTAATTATTAAAGCAGGTTCATTACGGTGCTTCTGGAAAGAAAACTTCATCCTATTTTCCCCAAGTCATTACCTTTATCAATTTCAATCTACAATTAGAGTGCAGAGTTCCTCGGGTAGATAGCGAATGGACTATTCCCTCCAGCTTTGGCTTAGGTGTATGTATTAGTCAAGATTCTCCAGAGAAACAGAATCAATAGTGTGTATGTAAATATGCACATAGAAAGAGAGAGGGGTGGTATTTATCATAAAGAATTGGCCCAGGTGGGTTGCCAGAGTGGTTTAGTCAGTTAAGCATTGGACTCCTGATTTCAGCTCAGGTCATGATCTCATGGTGTGTGAGATCGAGCCCTGCTTCAGCCTCTGCACTGAAATCTGGGAGCCTGCTTTGGACTCTAGCTCTCCCTCTCTCTCTCTCTGCCCCTCCTCCACTCATGCACACACTCTCTCTCAAAATAAACATTAAAAAAAAATAGAATTGGCCCTTGTGATTATGGAGATGGGTAAGTCCCAAGACCTATCAGGTGAGTTGGCAAGCTAGAAACCTAGAAGAGGCAGTGGTGTGATTCTAGTCCAAAAGTCAGCAAGGTTGAGACTCAAAAAGAGCCCATATTTCAGTGTAAACCCAAAGGCAGGAAAAAAAAAAAGAAAAGAAAATGATGTCTTAGCTCAAAAGCAGTCAGGTGGGAGGACTTTCGTCTTATTCAGGGGAGAGTCAGTCCTTTTGTTCTATTCAGGCCTTCAACTGATTCAGTGAGGCCCACCCACATTAGAGAGGGCAATTCTCTTTACTCAGTCTACAGATTCAAATGTTAATCTTACCCAGAAACAGCCTCGCAGACACACCCAGAATAAGGTTTGATGAAATCCACATGGCCCAGTCAAGTTGACATAAAATTCGCCATTACAATACACTCCCAACATTGTGGCAAAACATCTTGAGACAGTATCTCCTAATTGTTAGCCCTCAACTTTGCAGGAATTCCCCAGGCCTGAACAAGTTCTAAGCTTCTGTGTACCTCCCAATGCGAGGCCCTTAGTAAGAAATCGATAAATGTTGCCAAAATGACTTTTTCTTAAGTGACAGGGACGAGAAAAGCTTGAGGGAAGAAGATGGTGACAAAGGACTCCTTCAACTAAATTTCTGTTTTCTGTACACTCAATCTGGATGTTAAGAAAATAGACAGAACTCCTCGAAGACAGTCACAAAGGAGACCAGCTGAGTGCATCACACGTTGTAGACAAGAAATAAATGTTTATGGTATTGGCGGTGTTAAGGAGTGTTCTTAAAGGTACATAGTCTCCAACAAATCATGTTTTTTAACATTTCCATAATTATTCAAATGAGATGGTAAATAAAATATAAAAGCATAATCTCTAGAAATTGTAATAAATTAATAGCTTCAGGCACATGGTTGCTTTCAGAATGACCTTTGGTACTTAGTGCCAAAAAGAATGGTCCAAACACTTCCACATGTTCTAGAAAATGAATGGGCACACAGGGTTTTGAGGATAAACGATGGCCATGATTTGCATTTTCTTCCTCATTGCCAAAAATAATGTTGATGCCTTCTGGTGTTCATGGCAGGCCAAATAAATGCCCTTTGTCTTTCCCCTTGTCAGAAACACACTAAATCATTCAGGATTGTTTGAAGTAACTTCTTCTATTTTTGGTCCTGTTTTCACGAGCGTGGAATCTCTCTTGACAACCTGGGGAATGCTTTCTGTTAAAAAGCCTTATCGCAATATGTTGATTTGTGATGGCTCTTTGTATGTGCATTCTCCTGAGGGGGAACCACCTCACTTTGAGAAAGGGATGCCCTCCCCTTGACTTGGGCATTCAGCCAGAAACTGGGGGTTCTCTCTTTCCTGAACATTCTACTGGTCATACAAAAGCATACTAGCGCCCTGTATCAAAGTATTTTTAAAGAAAAATGAGTGAGGATCATATTCTGCATGGGGCAACTGACAGTAACCTGATGTCTCAGACACCAATGACCTCTTGCTGTCCTAGGGTCTTCTATCATCGTGTCCTCCAGGAAATGAGTTCCGTAGTTTGTGACACTGCCCTCTGCTGGTGCTGCCTGTGTTTTCTGATACAGAAAATGAAAAACAAGATTTTAGGAAGAGAAGCTTCAGGATCCTTCTCTGGCTCTGACCATCCAAAAAAATGCCATTCATATAACACTCAAGGATCAGTTCCTCTTTGCCAAGCAATGTAGACACTGAGAGTTTAACAATGAACAAATCATAGACCTTGCTCTAAACATGGTCTGGTAAGCCAGTAATTATCGCAAGACATGAAAATGGTCGTATGTGCGTAATGACAATGTTGGTGGTCTTCCTGACCGTGACTATAGGTCACACTCGTTCTGTTGGTATAAGAAGACCATATCCTGATCTCGATGTCCGTACCACAAATATTTGGCATTGTAGATTCGCGACACTCCATATTTCCTTTGGGTGTAGGTCTGCTCATTGTTTGTCTGTAAGATTAATGATAAAGGAGGCGTATCCAACAGTTTGGACACGTAGATAAAATGCGGTGAATGGTTAGGCCCAATGTTTGAGTCCGCAGTTACAGAGACCTCCTAAATCATTGAGACATATCTAGAACAGCAGCCCAATTTTTAATACACTTGATATTCTGTACCTTCTGACCGATATTCCTCACTGAACAAACTACACTGGAAATGTGATTTAGTGGGTTCAAGCCTAAAGCATAACAAACTAGTCATTTGCTGTTACATCAGAAGCATGATCATAATTTAACTCAGAGGCTTTTGAGGGAAAGGTAGGGATATGGGTGATGGATGTGAGGTCAGAGGAAGGGGTGCAACCACGAAGGCTGGCAAAGATCCGAGATGGTAACGGAGAGGAGGTTTCATCTTTAACTGCACATTGCAGCTTTGGAACTGCAAGATGAGAAGCCCAGGGCATGGGGGCTGGTAATTTCACTTTTCTGAAGTTATGGTGATTGCTATTCAGTGGGATCTTGGTCCCAAGGCCAAGGTCAAAGAAATTCCACAATTTTCCACTCAGTTGTGCTTGTTCTATGATAATAGAATTAAATTAAATTTTTTTTCAGTTCATCAACTATCTATAAACTATGAAAGAATTTAAAGCAAGTTTGAAAGAGTTTAGTTACTTAGATATCTTTTCTCACTAATAACCAGCTTGTAATAACCATTGCTTAGTTCAACCTAGTTTTCATTAATCTTTTCATACCTGAGTAGAATAACTCACCCTGTTTTTTTTTGTTTTTGTTTTGTTCTATTTTGTTTCAGCATGTCCGTGGCTTCTAGGTCTCTGTAACTATCTTTTCATATGAATTTTGGTATTTTCCCTCTTGTTCTGGGTTTTACTTAAGTTCAAAACTCAATCGCTTCCAACTTAATGACAGAAGTTACTACTGTACCTACTTCACACTCTTCATCCTCTGAGTTCTAAAATGGTTTGTTATGTTCTCCATGACGTCCATTTTTGTTTTCCCTGCGATAGAAAATAAGTAGATAAATCTATCGGGGAAAGCATGAATTGTAGAAAATATTCACTTGTGGTAATTGAAAGTATCCATTTTATTATTTATTTTTAATGTTAGAGAAAGGTTTCTGCCGGGATATAGAAACACTCCTTTTGCTATTTCTTAGCAATAGCATTCAGAAACTGGGGGGATCTCCCATCGTAGGGAAGGCTGAGGCTAAGAAAGAGGGCTCGCTCTGTGTAGGAGAAGTCAAACTTCAGTAGCAGTCTACCAACAACCAACCCAAACTTATCACTGACTTCTAGCAAATACTTAGTTGTATAGCAGGCGAATGTCTATTGAAGGAATAGTTCCAGGGGTGAGTAAATCTCTTTCTGTGCCTTGTATAACCAAGGGCTATTACTAGTCCAGGGACACACAATACTTATTGGACAACCCCTGAAACAAAGTCTGATTTCTTGACTTCCAGCAGATGTGCTCCGGTGTCCCACCACCCACCTGCACTGACAAGGACCAAATGTCACTCAGCCCTCCTTTTATCTGCTTTTTCCCAGTCGCGTTGATGGATAGAGTGCAAGGGTGGATGACTGCCATCGTTCTTCTCCATTCTTTTTTTGGATTTTTCAAAGTGGATGTTTCAAAGTTTTTGTTATGTTGTGTGGTTTTGTAAGAAAGCAAAACGTAGAAAAGGTAGAAGTTAAGACAGTTGGCAATTTTGAAAAGCAGCAAAGCTCCCTAAATCTCTTTCTTAGATGAGTTTATATTTGACAGGAAACCACCATATTTTCTACAGCATAAAATGTTGAGCTGATTTTAGGTATCTTGTGATCTGGAAAATAGAGGATTTTAATAGTCATGGGCCTTCCTCCCACTCCCCGTGTTTCACGTCGTCAGGATGGCGATACTCAGTAACAAATTTAGGAGTTTTAAGGATACCCAGAAACCCGCAACTCAATTTAGTCTCGAAAGGTAAAACCTTATAAAGAGAATGCAGTTTGGGTCCTGAGGGGGAAAAATACTCTCAGAATCTTTAATAACAAATGAAGTTAAATTGCTCTTAATTTATTTAAGCTGAAAAATGTTCTACTAAAAACAGACTTAGATCATGGGACCCGTAAAGAGCGTATCTGAAGATTCCGCTATCAGAAATAGCCAGCGTAACACAGGAAATGTGATCCTTTTTTGGACATGTAGTGAAGGCTTGAGCGCAGGTACTTTGACATTCTCTGATAAAGTGAAATGTCTAAACATTTATCTGGATTAGGAGTTTTAACAAGGCGAAGAGAGGAAGTCCTGTGGTCAGAAGTGATCTATGGGGTAGGAATGAAGACCAGCTTGCTTTCGTGAGCGCTTGTCCAACATTTGTATTTCTATGTCTCTAATAAAATAAATATTCCCCAACACTTGGGATTATTTATAATACTGTGGCCCCTTCGTAATCTGCTCATGTTTTAAAATTTCTTTTACGACACTCATGTTTGCTCTGAATTGCCAGCATTGCCTTCTCTCACTGTGGATTTTAAGAAATTAAAAAAAATTTTTAATGTTTATCGATTTGAGAGACGAAGACAGAGCATGAGTTGGGGAAGGGCAGAGAGAGAGGGAGACATAGAATCTGAAGCAGGCTCCAGACTCTGAGCCGTCAGCAAGGAGCTCGACTCGGGGCTCGAAGCCACAAACTGTGAGATCATGACCTGAGCTGAAGTTGGATGCGGAACCAACTGAGCCACCCGGGCGCCTCTATCGCTGTGGATTTTTTTTTTTTGTTTTACATCTTCTAACTGCCTTACAAAGGAAATAATTAAGTGGGATTCTTCATTGTTTTCAGCCACTGGGATATTCAAAATGTAGCAACTCATTGAGGTGGAATGCAAAGCAGAGACCAACCCAGAGGTTCTGTTCAGACTTCAATCCAGCTTGGCCACTTACTCAGACCTTTGAGCTTTGGACATTAAGTATTTACACCTATATTTTTGCGTATTTAATAGAACTTTTAGAACTCTATAGAGTTGTCATGAGGATTAGATGAGATAGTCTATGTCATATCTTAGGTTAGTAACAAACCCTTAACAAAGGTTGGCTTTTATTATTATTGTTATTTCCTGGTTCCTAGTAAGGATCTAGAGTTAGCTAAAATGTTAAAAAGGCATTGTGTGAGGAGATGAAAGTGGGCAGTATTCTCTCTCTGCCATTCACAGCTTAGACTCCGGGACCTAATTTGATCAGAAAAGGAGGGGAGTGTGTGTGTGTGTGTGTGTGTGTGTGTGTGTGTGTGTGTGTAAGAAACAGAGACAGAAATAAACTTGAAACTTCTCTTTTGTTTCCATGACAGTTTCTGAGTATCCTTCAGATTTTACACTGCTCTATCTTTTTGCTCGATTTTTTCTGCCCACCCCCTTTCAACCCATCCTTGGATGTCTTGTTTCCCTCTCCACACTGTCCCTAGACGATCATGTTCATGCCCATGGTTTTGACTCTCACACGTCTGATGATAGCACCCAATTCTCTCTTTCCAGCTCTCCTGAGTGTTACATCTGTATTCCAGTGGCTCATTGGGCGTCTTCCTCGAATATCCCTTAGAATTTTCATACTCACCATCTGTATATATGGACACGTTATGGTAAGGTCCTTTTTCACTCTTGTAAGGCCAACATTCTCCTCCTGAGTTATTTTCTTGGCCAAGTAGTGTCATCACCTACCAAAACCCTCTGGCTTACTAACCTCAGAGTCATTCTGAATTTCACCTTCTAAGTCAACTCAGCTGCCGAGTCTCCTTCCAAATCAATTGTAGGAATGTGTGTGTGTGTGTGTGTGTGTGTGTGTGTGTGTGTGTGTGTGTGTACACATTTCTTAGGAGGAGTGCCTAAGGGTGTTTCAATGAAAACCAGCATGAATTGACTCCAAAAAGCCTGGACTGCCATGTTCTTCCTTACCGAAGTTTTCTGATGGAGTAAAGGAACCCTTTGCACAACTCAGAGATTTTTCCCCCTAAAGTTCCAGTCTTCGTGGCAGCAGCTCAAAGTTTCACCAGCTCCTCCTTCTTCCTTTTTTTGGCTCTATCCCTACCATCACCCCCAACCTCATCCACCTTCCTGGATCTTTCCCTCTGGGTGTCTTCCTGATCTTGTCTCATGCAGTAAATTTTGACCTCTCTGTCCTTTAATTCAGGAATTCTAGCTTTAAACAGTCAAGAGAATAGAGTCCAGTGTCTAAGCAGAAGAATGCACAGAGAAACAAAAAAAGTGCTAGAAGGCAGCACTGTTGGAGAAGAAGAGTAATAAATAAAGATAACAGTTTGTACATTGTTTAGCTTCATTTTTTGTCCTCTCTCACACGAATATACCTTATAAATTCATACAAGTTGAACTCTCTACTTGGAATGCTCTGCCCTTTCCCTGAGCTTCCAGTCTAACTCTTCTAAGAAGGAGGTTAAGAGGAATTTGTTGGTTTTGTTTGTTTCCTTGTTTGTTTGTTTTTTAAAAATTTTTATGTTTAATTTTTTTAATGTTTTTATTTTATTTTTGAGAGAGAGTCAGAGTGTGAGTGGGGGAGGAGCAGAGAGAGAAGTAGCGCCATGTTTGTCCATGGTTGGTATCCAACGAATGTATATAATTGTTGGCTTTTTCACTAACGCAGAGAAGGAAAAAAAAAGATAATCTCTTATGTCTCCTTCTTTCTCTCTTTTCTCTCTATACCCTATTATACTATAGTCAGTCCCATTAGTTCACCCAACATTTTCATATGGAGAGAAGAGAGATAGCAATGTTGGGTAGGGGAAAGTAGTTGGAAGAGGAGATAGGGAGGAACAGAGACAAAGAGAGAGAGAGAGACATGTGATACTTTGTGGAACTTTATTGTTTAATTATCTGACAAATGAGAAAGCCAAGCAGTGAAGGAAATGCCATGTTGCCTGTACCTGCCTCACACATAGCCAGGTAGTTTTCAGGTTAACCTTGTAAATCAACCAAAGTCCTTTCTCTCTGGTGGCTTTGCTGCTAACGGAGGGAGCTGTTTTCCAGCCCACTTTCTCTTCTTCTCTTCTGATGCTGTAATGTTTTCTTCTCTTTGGCTCTGTCCCTACGTTCCCAACTGTCTTTCCACCCACACACACGCAGGGACTGATTTCCTCTGTGGGACACACTTTTTATTTTCCTTCTAAAAGTTTAACGTACTTTGCGTTGCTAAATTAGTTTTCTTTCTCTTCCACATCTAAAGATCCTGTTCTAAATCCTGGTGAGAACTGACCTAGTGTAGAAAGGCATTCTCAAATTCTCTCCCAACATTTCCTAGTAATTAAGTATCTTCATGATCAAAATTAAAAAATATTAAATCAATGCTAACAATGAAGCAAATCAGACCACCACTAAACCACCATAAGAATAATTTAGTAAAAAATGGTTTGTAGGACCTGCTATCAATGTGTTTGGTGTTGGATGACTCTGGGCCCAGGAACAAATGGCATATACTATAAATCTTACTCTTCTGGGAAAAACCTCATTCCTTCTGGTCCCTCCATACCAGGAGTATAGGATTGATCTTGAATTTCACAGAAGAGTTGAGTTAGGGCTATTTTAAGAATTCCCTAATTCAGAGCTTCTGAGACCAACAATTGACTTGGAGAATACAAGCTGATGCCAAATGTCTGTGTATCTGGAATTTTCTCTTACATATTTAAAAGTTATGGATTCTTGCTATACCTTTATCTGATTTATGCAGTGAGGCCTGCAGGTGCTATATTTCAGTCTCTGAACCATCACCCAGAAGCTGAGGTTCTTTGGCAAATTAACTTTTGATACCTTATGTGTGTATTAGAAATGGCAGACAGAGCTCCTATTGAAGAAGGAGGCAGTGGTGTCATGCCCCAGGCAACCCTGTTGTATCTGGAGTAGACACGTACACAGGAAAATTGTTTCATAGGCTGACCAGCGATTTACAATGGGATCTGGTACGAAAGGACAGATGGGCCAATCCCTATCCTACTCATGTAATTTTACTGGGAAACTTTGATAGAATTAGGCAGTTACTAATGTGAGAAAATATGAAGTTGTGATGAAATCAAGAGTGGCCAGGGGAAGCCATCATGAGGGCATGAGAGCTGAGTTCATGAGGAAGCAGAGATATGGTTATCATAGGATACCAGCTGGTAGAAAGAAGGCTATTAACCCATGAAAGAGAAACATTGCTGCCTTGGAGATAAAAGGGTTAACTGGCAACTGGAAGCAGACCCAGATAATTAGGGCCTGAAGGGTTACACAATTCTAGTTGTCTTAGATAAGAAAAAGGATATAAAATTGCAAATATAAAATCACGAAAGAGTCTCCCAGATCTGTGGTGAAGATCCAAGCTAGTCATAGGTCCTGAAGCAAAAAGGCTTGAATATGCAATTTTAAGAAGAGGCTATAAAGACGGCTGAAAACTATGAAAAGGTAGTGATCTTCATTAGCAGTGAAGTGTCAGTTAAAACCATAATGTGCGACCACTGCCGCTGAAAGTTAATTCTCCACAAAGTCTCCAGTCTTTGTGCGTGTCATGCAAGCAGAGGTAACGCTGGGCTTTGAGAGCCTGTTTTTCGTTCCAGACTACCTTTTCAAAGATGCTTTCATGGTGTACAGATGCTTGCAAATCTGGAACAGACTTGGAAAATAGAGATGGTGTCTCCCCTTGGAGCAAAACAAGCCTGCTTGCTGCCTGTTATAAAAGATTTGGGTTCCCTAACATAGGATCCCTTTCCTGTATTGCAACTCACTACTCACACGGGTGCAATCTGGCTTCCTTTGCATTGCTCTGCAGGAACTGAGACCCAGAGAACTAAGGCAGAAATGTGGATGTTCTTGTTTACTATAATTGCTGTGAAATAAACTGTCCTTTGTCTCTGACCCAGGAATATTGAGTCTCCTTCCAACGTCCATGAAGGTAGAGTAAACTAACTACTTTGAGTATAGGATAGGATAAACATCTCAGATCTTTACAGTCCAAAGATTAATGATAGCAAGTGTTAGAAAGGATGTGAAGTAGTTAGCACTCTCCCTGTTCTTGGGAACAGAAACTGGCATTCTACTTTGGAAAACTGTTTTTTCAGTGTCTGCAAAAGCTGAATGTCATGTCTTATGACTCGGTAAATTCATCTCCTAGATGTACACTCGATAGGATTATGTCCACATATTTAGCAAAAGACATGCACAAGAATGTTCTAGACACTGACCCCAATGCAAAACAACCCAAAAGTCCATCAACAGTAGAAAAGACAGATAAATTGTCTATTCACGCAATGAAATACTACACAGAAATAAAAACAGACTGCAATTACACACAGCAACTTGGAAGAAGCTTCCAAACATAACATTGAGTGAAGGAAGCAACATCCAAAAAAGAGCATGTCATGCTATATTCAGAAAGAAGACAGCTTCTATAGAGTGTCAAGAATCATGATAGTAGTTTTTCTTTTCTTGATGGTAGTTTGTGAAAGTGGGAGGGGGGCGGGCTGGGGAGTCTGGGATTCTTCGAAGGTGCTAATAGTTCCGTCTTGATCTGAATAGCTCTTATGCAAATGTGTGCTCATTACATGAAAATCCTTTGAGCAATATACTAGAGATTTGCGTACTTTCCTGTATGTGTATGCTGCCGTATTTCAGTAAAAAAAAAACTAAGAAAATCACAACTCTGAGGTCTTTTACTTAGCACACTGTGTTATCTCAAGGTAATAATTCTATTCAATAATAATCTCATTTAAGATTAAACTGAGAGGGCGCCTGGGAGGCTCAGTTGGTTGAGCCTCCGACTTTGGCTCAGGTCATGAACTCACGGTTTGTGGGTTTGAGTCCTGCATTGGACTCTGCGCTGATAGCTCAGAGCTGGGAGCCTGCTTCAGATTGTGTCTCCCTTTCTCTCTTTACCCTCTTCCTGCTGTGCTCTCTCTTTCTCTCTCTCTCAAAAATAAATGAATCAACATTTTTTTTAGTGATTAAACTGAGCATAATTCAGAGGTCAATGGGTTTAAAGGGCCCGAACTCCATCAAGAAAGCAATCAGAATGCTAAAATTACTTTAAAATGAATTGCTTTTATATTTACATGTCTTCTGTCATACTCTGTAATTTTTCTTATTTTTTGAAATGTTACCATGTGTTACAGAGAGAATTATACTGATGCTGATTATATTCATTAAGATAAAAAATGAGAATGGGGCGCCTGGGTGACTCAGTCAGTTGAGCATCCTACTCTTAATTTCGGCTCAGGTCATGATCTTACAGTTCGTGGGCTCACGCCCTGTGTCAAGGGCTGTGCTGATGGTATCCCACTTGGGATTCTCTTTCTCCCTCCCTTTCTCTGCCCCTCCCCTACTCATGCTCACGGGCTCTCTCTCTCTCTCAAAGTAAATAAATAAACCTCATAAAAAAGATGAAAAAATGAGAAATTTCCTTAATTCAAGATTGTTTAAAACTAAAACTTCACAAAGTCTGACATACCTTTACTAATACGGACTAAAATCGTAGCAAGAATAACTAATGCTTACTGAGCGCTTATTGTGTTCAAAGGGATCTTAGTCCTTGATGGATGTCATTCCAAGGAATCTTCTGAACCACCCTGTAAAGTTTCATAGTCCTTGAACTCTTCACACAGCCCCTACCCTGATGTCCCTTGTGGGCCATTTCCTTATTTTATAGAGCATTACGGATTACATGGTCAACCATCGATACACCAAAATAAACACAGCAAACGTCATTTGTAAGATGACAGCCCAGTGTGTTAAGAAGAATGCAAGGGCTAATTTTTAAGTGAAAAAAACTTATTGAAAATAACCACCCTTCTCTCAAAACCTGCTCTGCAAAACTTAAAAAAAGATTGATTACTCATAGTACTTGCTCACTTGTGTTCTGACTCATTTGCCATTTAATATTACGTTAAGTGAAGGTAAAAACGCAGAATGTTAACCCCAGGTTGCCAAAGTGGGTCGTACAGAATTACGTATAACAGATTTTAAAGGAACTCATGTTAATTGGCTCTATTCAAAAATTCTTTTTTGTTGAGGTTAGAATTTATCATTAATTATATCACATCATATCAAAGAAATAGAAAGACTGATCTCTTAAAACACTGTTTTGACGTGCTGCTTTAAAGCCCTCTGCTTATGGGAATCTACTCCTGAAGCCAAGACTGTACTGTATTGTTGGCTAACTTGACAATGAATAAAATAAACTATATCATAAAAAAATAAATCTCTTTGCTTTGGATCTTCGGGGAGGAAGGGTAAGGGAAATTCTTCATACATGGTTCCAATTCTTGTTTTTTAAAAATTTTTAATTTATTTTGAGAGAGACAGAGACAGTTCTGGTGGGGAGGGGCAGAGAGAGGGGGAGACAGAGAACCGCAAGCAAGCTCCGCATTCCCAGCACAGAAACCAACGTGGGGCTCGAACCCACAAAACCACAAGATCGTGACCTGAGCCGAAACCAAGACTCAAATGCTTATACCCGCTCAGCCACCCAGGTACCCCTAATTCTTATTTTTTAAAAAGGTCAAGAGCCATTTCTAGGAAGATTTTTAAATAAAAGTAAAATATTTTTCCATTTAAATATGTGAATTACATGTAAAAAAGAACAGTCTTAGGATAATTTTTACTAGGTTACATGTTAAATCAAGAGATGTATGATTTATGTGAGATAAGAAAAAGAATTTTTTAAAAAAGTATCCTTTGGAATTGATAGGAGAGGCTCAGACTATGTATTCTTTAAATAAAAATCATCCTTGACAAACTAGTGTTCCGCAGAGCATACAAATGTAAGCAATCTGTGTTGAGGATTTTTTTTAAATGTTTATTTATTTATTTTTATTTTTTTAGATTTTTTTAATGTTTGTTTATTGTTGAGACAGAGAGAGACAGAGCATGAGTGGGGGAGGGGCAGAGAGAGATAGAGAGAGAGAGGGAGACACAGAATCCAAAGCAGGCTCCAGGCTCTGAGCCGTCAGCACAGAGCCCGACGCGGGGCTCGAACTCACGGACTACGAGATCATGGCCTGAGCCGAAGTCGGACGCTCAACCAACTGAGCCACCCAGGCGCCCCTTATTTTTGAGAGAGAGAGAGAAAGTAAGAGAGGACCAGCGAGAAAAAGAGACAGAGAAACCCAAGCAGTCTTTGCGCTGTTCAGCACAGAGCCCTACACGGGCCTCAAACTCATGAACTGGGAGATCATGACCTGAACCGAAATTAAAAGTTGGAACGCTTAACCGACTGCGTCCCCCAGGCTTTAAGACTGTTAAGTACTTTTAATCATGAATCAAATGTGCCAAATTGGGGAGAAATTTCAGAAGTCTCCATCAGATCCCCTTCGCAAGGTTCAATTTGTTCTTTTCTAACACTTTTGTGTACTTGTTTCTTTCGGTTTTCCTGCCACAGAGATAATGAATAATAACAAACACTTCTAAAGGGCTCGCTACGTTGGCAACGCACTTAGATTCTGTGCATCTACTTTTACAATTCCCTGGAAGATAGAACATAATTTATTAAGGAATAAAATAATTTACCCGCAAAACATTTGTTAACTCATCATGTTCTTGTCCCCCAAATTCCCACTTACTAAGTAAAAGCATGGACACACAAATCTTTGAGGTCTGCTTTTGTATATTGAGAAAAAGATGGAAGCCTTTTTCTCTTTCAGTTTGGATCGTCTGAATGATGGGCTAATTCATTGGTCACACAGCCATCTCTGTGTGACTCATATGGTAGACATTGTGTTGGACACAAATAAGCAGAAAGGAAGGGGTGCGCAGGGGAAAGATTCCAAGGATGCTAGGCAGAAGAGTTTGGGGAGAAAGGAGAATGGCCAGGGGTGTCCCCTGGGGCCACCAGAGGCTCACACAGCAGCAAGGTCTTAGCAGAGAGAACTTGGTAGAAAGTTTTCTGCATGCCAAGGATACTTGTCACGAACAGCGTTTTGCTTTTTAAACCAATCTGCTGGCAGTGTTCCGACGTGCGTGGAGAGAGGTCTCTGGACCATCACGCTGCAGAAATTTCCAGATGTAAAGTGAGCAATCTAGATTTGGGATCGGTCATTAGGATGATGACAGAGAGAAGAAAAAAATAGAATTGCTTTGAAAGATATTTGTCAAGAAGGCATTAACGTAATTTCCTATCTGATTGGATGGAGAGACAAAGGAGAAGAAAGATACCATGAGGCTCCAACTGAGGCAGTTAGGAGAATAGGGTTTCCACCGTGGAAGAGGAAGTCGGTAACAAGATCTTACTTTAGATGTATTAGGGGGTTTTTGTTTTGTTTTGTTTGGATCGCTCTAATGCCAGAGCCGAATTTGTTCATCAGCAAGAAGATTTAAATGTGAGATTTTATGTTCTGAGTCTAGAGCTTCTGTGAAAATATTTTCATTAAAATAATTGTTACCTTTTCACATTTATTTGGTGGTTGGCTTACCATTATAGCTGCGGGGACGGTAAAAAAAAATGCTGGAGTATCAGTCCTTTGCTTTTTATGAATCCTGTTTTTCCTTCTTTTCTCATGCCTTAGGATTGTGTGTGTGAGTGGTGTGTGATCAGTGTGTGTGGGGGGGGGACGGGCAGAGACACCAAGAGAGACTGGGGTCACCACATTTATTACTTGGCACAAAGGAAGAGGCAATGAATGCCCGTATCCTGCAGATAGCTACAAATAGGCGTCACAATCACTGGATAAGGAACCCAGCATTTGAAAGTTCACGAGACCAGCTAATGTTGGAGAAGATACTGAAGGAAATAATTACAACAGAATTATCCATATGAGCTTTTGACCTGTGAGTTTCTTTCACCCCTAGTGCCTTTTTACTGTCACCGTGTATAAGTGAAAGTTACCCACACCTGGGGGGATATCCCTCATTCTCTTTCTGCCAATAGAAAAGAGGAAAAGGACTAATATTTATGGATCGGGTACCGTTTTTAAAACTCCTTATGCTTATTAGTACATTTAGGAGCAACAACTTTGAGAAATAGGGATAATTATTCCTAATTTATGGACAAGAAGCCTTCTCCGGAGGGGCGGAAGAGTTTCTCCAAAGCCGCACAGAGCACGAGTTGTGGGTATTCGAACCCAGGCCGGTGCCTTCTGGCGTGAAGCCATTTTGCAGACTGTAGAGTTTTATTCAGATGAAAGGAGCCAGAACCATTTAGAGCCAGACTCGAAGATGAAGTTCATTAAGTAACAGTCTTGATCCAAGAAGATTTCAGCAGATTTTTCTCTCTCCCTTCCTCTTTTCTGTCTTCTGCCCCCCTCCTTCTTTCTTCTTTCCTTCCTTTTAGAACATTACCTTTATTTCATAGATTAAGATATAAGTACCCTGCAGGATGGTGGCCACATTTGACCAGGTTGAATTGCTGTCTGTTTATCCCTTTTATAATTAAATGATTCCACGACAGATCTCTAACACCAATAATAGAAATGATTATATGCCAATCAGTATATATACGTACATACAGACATATATATACAGACATATATGCATATACATCTATCTATGCATAGCGATATATAAAACCAGTTATCTGCTCAGCCTTAGGCAAGATGTTTCTCCTTGCTAAGCATCCTCTTCCTCTTTATAAAGTGGGGATACTAATGGGACCTCTCTCACAGAATTTTTGTGAGGATAAATGTGTGAGGCACCTGCATGGTCCCTGGTACATATTAAACACAGGGCACATGTAAAAAATTCAAGTCATGCACACATCTCATTGAAATATTACCTTTCTGATGCTTAGGCCTCCTTATTTTTTTAAAATGTCTATTTATTGTGAGATTTAGAGCGCAAGCAGGGGAGGGAGAGAGAGAGAGAGAGAGAGAGAGAGAGAGAGGGAGAGAGAGAATCCCAAGCAGGTTTCATGCCGTCAGTACTGAGGCTGACCTGGGGCTTGCTCCCATGAATCATAGGATCATGACCAGAGCCAAAATCAAGAGTTGGATGCTAAACTGACTGAGCCCCCCAGGCACCTCCTGGCCTACTTATTTTTGTAAACCATTATATCTTAGTATTCCAAGCCTCTCCTTACCTTCCTGTTGCTGAGGAAAGCATTGCTTCAGTCAAGTAAGCGACCTTTCCCCAATAGTTATCCTGTTGGTGTGATCAAAGACACACTTCTGATCTCTCTACGTGGGGGTTTGCTTAAGCATATTCGTTTACCTTTACCAAACCCTTCGAGGTCTTTTAGGATGAAAGGAAGGTGCTTTCTATATTATTATATATAATATTATTATTTTATCTTACCAAATCTATAAGTATTATAAATTATATTTATATAGAATATCATAATATATATCATTATATTATTATTCTGTATATTAGTTGCCATAAGTCATTTGTGTCTGTTCTATACCTACGGTTTATGTGACAACAATACGTCATTCCTCCCAAAGTCTTCAATGGGCACTGTAGAACCTACTTGCCGAAATGTTGTTAGGCTTCATTAATTTGTAAAGTTCTTTGGAACACTTGAATTTAGTGTGCCATAATTGGTAAAAAATACTATTATTAGTACTCTAATTATAAAGCCCTCTTAGATGCCTCTTCAAGTAAGACTGAGACATTTTCCTTAAATACGTGATTCAGAGAGCTAGCGATTCCGGCATCAGGACGGCTTATCAGAACATAAAACACTTACGGATGTGGAGTTCATTCATTACCGAGTGCAGTAAAAGAGGATTAGGTTCAAGATGTTCTGTTATGTTCTTAAGTCCATCAGCATATACTTTCTTATCGAACGTGACAATGCAGGTTTTAGCTTCTCTTTGCTACTTTGTTTGGACTACTGTATAAAGATGCTGAATCATCTGGAAGCTTTCTGAGAAATTCCATGTTTCCTCTGAAGGGGTGATCTCCAAACAAAGGGGAAGCGGTAACTTGCTTTCAGCCTCTCTTCCTAAAATCTTGGGATTTCGGAGCTGAGAGGCGTCTTGAAAAATAATAAAAATGTACTCGAATTTCCTTTTTTAAGCGAAGGAAAGTAAAGTTAGGTAGCACAGGTCACTAGCGTTTGCGTCTGGAACTCGTTCTTAAGTTTTTTCGAACCGCAGTATCAAGGCTGTTGTGTTACAAACATTATCCAGGCCACCATGGGAAGCCGCCCGTCCTGTGTTGTGATTCAGACATGTCACTTGTAAGCTTCTGGGAGGTAGAAGTCTCGGCTAACTGGGAATGATTTTCCACATGTGGAGGAAAAGGCAGAAGAAAGTGGGAAGTGGGAAGTGAGAGAATCAATTCAGCGCCTTTATTCACAATAACAAAAATACAGAAAAGTATCCAGATTTAGTCCATATTTACCACGAGAATCGTTTATAGTGACACTCTCTAGGACCTCGCGGTCATAAAATATTTGACCACATTTCAATATTTTGAAAGATTCTTCATGAAGTCTCCTCCGTTTTCCTCTGAATTGAACAAACCAAAATATCATCCACCCTAAGAAGTCTGGGTTAATAGAGGTTTGTGATGATGGCTTTTAAATTTCTTCAAAATTTCACACCCGAATTTTGAAAAAGATATAAAAAGCAAATTCCCTTACCCACTCAAGTCTATTCGATAATCCTATTTTTACTATCTTAAATGATCATAAATAATACCTTTCTGTTAAATTAATGTTTATAATGTTTAATGTTTACCACATAAACAAAAGCTACAACCATCTGGCAAATGACTGAGCATACAATAAATAAATTGAACATCATCAAAAACGGAAGGGGCGCCTGGGTGGCTCAGTCGGTTAAGCGTTCCGACTTTTAATTTCGGTTCAGGTCATGATCTCACGGTTCATGGGTTCGAGCCCCGCGTCGGGCTCTGTGCAGACAGCTCAGCGCCTGCAGCCTGCTTCAGATTCTGTATCTCCCTCTCTCTCTGCTCCCCCCTCCCCTCGCTCATGCTCTGTCTCTCAAAAATTAAATAAAAAAAAAACCCGAAAACTTCTGTGCATCAAAGGAATTATCAAGAACGTAAAAAGGCATCCCACAGAATGGGAGAAAATATTTATGCCCAAAACATATAAAGAACTCTTATAATTCAACAAACAGCTCAAATGACTTGAATAGATAATTCGTCTAAGAAGATGTATAAATAGCCAACAAACAGGTGGCAAATGTTAAACCTCGCTGGTCATTAGGGAAAACGCAAATGAAAACCACAGTGAGATACCGTTATGCACCCACCAGGACAGCCACAACCAAAACAATGGAAAGGAGCAAGTGTCGGTGAGGATGTGGAGACATTAGAGCCCTCGGGCCTTGCTGATGGGTAAGCAAAACTATGCAGCCACTGTGGAAAACATTTCAGTGGTTCCTCACAAGTGAAACAGAATTACCATATGATCCCAAGCAGTCCATCCCAAGTAAAGAATTGAAAAGAATTCTCTACCCCAAAGAATTTAAATAATCGTTCAAACAAAAACATGTACATGAAGAACAGCATTCGTCATAATCGCCAAAAAGTCGAAACAACCCAACTGTCTCTAGTGGATGGAGGGGATACACAAAATGGGAATGGAATTTTTCCATAGAATTCTTATTTAAGCGGGAAAAGGAGTGAAGTTCTGACATGTGCTACGACCTGGTCGAACCTTGGAAACATAACACTGAGCGAAATAAATCAGACAAAAAGGGATGAATATTGTATGATTCCATTTACATTGAAGTATCGAAACTAGGCAAATTCCTGGAGATAGAAGGTGCATTTAGCAGCCGGCAGGGGCCAAAGGGAGGGAGTGATGGCGAGTGATCATGTACTGGTACAAAGTTTCCATCTGGAGTACTGAGGCCGTTGACAGGTGCACAATGCAGCCCTGAGCTGTGCACTTTAAAAAGGTTACTTTCTGTTACATGAATTCTGTCTGTAAAAGAGGTAATTAAGATACCGTGTTCTGTGCTACCCCTAACACAGAAGAGGGAGGTTTACAAACAGATCGCTAAATAACGTAGGGATGTTTGGAAAACTTTTGTTCTAAATATGTGTCAGCAATTTAGAACACAGTAAGCCTTTGTTCTCACGTCCGTTTAGAAAGACAAGGCTTCAGGTAAGCGAAGGCTGATCAACTCAGCGCTAGAACAGCAGTAACCGAAAGTGCACACAGACCAGAAAAATGAAGACAAGGACTGACAGCTTGAGTGGCATTTTCCTGAGGATCTGCTTGCCAATGGAAATGTGGGAACAGTTAAAAATAGACCCGGTGGAGGAATCCGAGCAAATGCTAGGGGCCTGTCTGTAACAAGATTGAACTTGAATTAGGAAGATAAATTCTTCTCGCTGTTTACACTAGTATTTATTCTAGCCCTATTGAAACGGGGATGAATATTTTGCTTAATTTTATAAGAATAACATTGACGGCTTATTCGCAAAGAGTTGGAGACTGTGTGTGTATTTGAGCTTCCGTTGAGCTTAGATCTTGCATCGCTTAACTTTTCGGAGCCTCAGTTTTCTCAGCTGTAAGATGGAGGTAACAATACCCTCTTCTGCGTGTGGGGGGAGCATAAGAGACCATTTCTGTAAAGCAGACTGCCCGGCACAGAGTAAAACAATTATTATTAGCTCTCTGTTTAAAGGAAAACCCTCTCTACCTAAAGCTGTCTCAGCGATGTTTAATATTTGCACTGTTTTAGGCTTAATGTTTGCACTGTTAGGTTTTCTTCAGCAAGGAAAGTTGCTAGCTTTTTTTAAATGGCAGTCTTTTAAGGAAGGGTACCATGGAGCTTTGAACCTGAACCTGAACCTTTTCTATGCCTTAAGAAGTGGGCTACTCCATACAAAAATCTTTTTTTTTAAATATTTATTTATTTTTGAGAGACATAGAGGCACAGCATGAACAGGGGAAGGGCAGAGAGAGAAGGAGACACAGAATCGGAAGCAGGCTCCAGTCTCTGAGCCGTCAGCACAGAGCCCGACGCGGGGCTCGAACTCACAGACCGAGAGATCATGACCTGAGCTGAAGTCGGTCGCTCAACCGACTGAGCCACCCAGGCGCCCCCAAAAATCTTTAAATATTTAAAGATTATCACAGAGAGCCATCTCTGAATAAGCACATTTCTATGGCTGTTTCTCATGGATATTATTTTCATATTATTTAATCACCTGGGAAGATACCGTCCTGAAATTGGGAGTTCAGAGGAAAATTGAGGCGACTTACCTTACATTGTAAACAAAATTAACTCAAAATGGAGCAAAGACCTAGTGGTAGGACCTAAAAGTATAAAACTCTTAGAAGAAAACAAGCGAAATACTTCACAACCTTAGATTTGGAAATTGTCAATAACAGAGAAAATAAATTGGACTTCATCAAAATTAAAAACCTTTGTGCATCCAAGGAAACTAGCAACCGAGTGAAAAAGCAACCCATGGAATGAGAGAAAATATCTGCAAATCATGTCTCTGTCAGGGATTAATATTGAAAATACATAAAGAACTCCCACAACTCATGACGACAACAAAAAGCGACTCACTTAAACAATGGGCAAAAGACTTCAATAGACATTTCTCTGAGAAGCCGGACCAATGTTCTACAAGCACACGAAAAGATCATTAATATGACTAGTCATCAGAGAAATACAAATGAAAAGACCACACTTCACATCCACTAGGATGGTACTAAAAACAAACCAAACCAGAAAAATGACAAGTGTTTGTGAAGATGTGGAGAAATTGGAACACCGGGACACTGTCAGTAAGACTGTAAAATGGCTCAGCCACTATGCTAAACAGTACGGCAGTTTCCCAAATAATTAAAAATAGAATTACTATAGAGGCACTTGGGCGGCTTAGTCTGTTGAGCTTCGGACTTGAGCTCAGGTTGTGATCTCAGGGTTCGTGAGTTCGAGCCCTGCATTGGGCTCTCTACTGTTCATACAGAGCCTGCTTCAGATCCTCTCTCCCTCCCCCACTTGCATATGCACACTCGCTCTCTCTCCAAAAAAGAAAAAAAAAATGCTATGTGATCCAGCAACTCTACTTCTGGATATATACATAAAAACATTGAGAACAAGTACTTGAACCATTGTTCACACCAGTGTTATTCACAATAGCCACAAAGTGAAAGCAACCCCTGTGTTCATTAATGTATAAATGGATAAATAAAATATGGTACGTAAACTTTGACAGGGTTCTATTCAGCATCCAATTTTGGCTCATGACATGATCTCCCAGCTTATGGGTTCGAGCCCTATGTCGGGCTCTGTGCTGACAGCTCAGAGCCTGGAGCCTGCTTCAGATTCTGTCTCCCTCTTTTTCTCTCCCCCTCCCCCATTCGCCCTGTGTGTGTGTCTCTCTCTCTCAAGAATAAATAAAAACATTAAAATAATTTTTAAAAAGTGAAAAAGAGAAGGCCTGGGAGATTCAATTTGTTAGGCGTTGGATTTTGGCTCAGGTCAGGATCTTGTGGTTTGTGAGTTTGAGCCCCATGCCGGGCTCTGCACTGACAGCTCAGAGCCTGGAGCCTGCTTCAGATTCTGTGTCTCTCTCTCTCTGTGCCCCTCCCCTACTCATACTCTGTCTCTCTCAAAAATAAACATTTAAAAAAGAATAAAAATGATAATAATAATAAAAAGTCCAAAGAAACAGGCAAAATTAATTTTAATAATTTGAGTAATTTAAATAGCATTTTATTTACCACTGTGTATTCGAAATACATAATTTCAACATATAGTCATAATTTCAGCATATAATATTATTAATGAGATATTTTTAGTCGTCGTTTTGTACACTGCTGTGGTTTAAAAATGTTCAAGTGTGACACTAGCTGCATTTCAAGTAAAAGAGTGGCTACTGAGTTGGTTAACTGAGGTCTGTGGTGTTTACTTTTCTCCCAGAGCCATTAATCGGCTGAGCTGGGACATAGCACCTGCCACGGTGCAGACACAGCACGCGCTATCCCAGTTCACCACTGTGGAAGGAACTTACTTCGAAAGACCCTCCTCAGTTCGATGAGATAACAAACTGGCAATGGTAAAACTGCCTACAAAGCGCAGAGACCCAAAGACGGCCTGCTTCTGGACCTAACAGGAAACGAGAGAAAAGAATGGTTGGTTTGCTCTCTGGATTGTTTTGTTTATTTCTGCCTGGGGAGGCAAAGAGTGAACTAGGAGAAGGTGAAGGGAGAAGAGAAATATCACAGTTGTGGGGGAGGCGGGGGACGTGGTAGTGAGAGAGAAATGAACAAAGAGGCATCTGTGTTGGAGAGGAAAATAGGATTTTATCTTGGAACTTTTTTATCTGCTCATCACCATATTCTTAAGGCCAAATCATTTTTTTTTTCCCTTGGCGGGGGAGACCAGAGGTTGAACACTATCTTTACCAAGTGCGAAAGGACTGCTTATAATCTGAGGGATTAATGTCCAGAATATATAAACAACTCCCCTGTTGATAGCACAATACCCTAAAGATGAGATCATATGCTATACGTAAAAATGCAAAGAATGAAAATCAAATATTGACTTCGCTTACAGTGGGGTACTGTACTAATAAGAGGGCGGATCAGTCTGGAATGATCTCTGTTTATAGTTGTTTCTAAACAGTTCCGTTCACGTAAATTTCCTTTAGTGAATCTTTAGCGAAGGTGGCGCTAGGTGCCTGGGAATATAAAGATGAATGGAAGAGGTGTCTTGCCTACCAGAGTAGTGCAGAAGAGTGCGCCAGTTTGTCAGGGCAAAAAATAAACATGTAAACAGCAAGGGAAAACACTCCATCCACACTCAGGTGGTGAGGAAAGCTTTCCGGGCCAGAGTTTAAGAATATATTGGTGGTAGCCAAATGAAGAAAGGTATGCCCTTCCAGGCAGAAGGCAAGCATAGAGTATCCATCCATGAGAAAGAACTTCAAAGATCCTCCTTACTAATAGAGAGGCCTCATCCACTTACTACCTGAGTGGTTTTTAGGAGGTTACTTAATTTCTCTGCGCCTTAGTTTACTTTTCCATCAAATGGGAACGGTAACAGTAACATCTCAGAATTGTCATGTGAAATAGACAAAATAATCTATGCCAAATTCTTCGCGTGGCGCTTTGTACAGATCAAACCTTTGACAGAAGGTGGCGGCTATTAGCGAACGTGGGTAAATACGTGTTTTAAATGTAGACCCAATGCTGTCGCTGTTCATACAGGATCTCAAACATGGAATATGTTATAATCTCCTAGGAGCAGTTAAATAAAAGGGCAACAGATACATCAACCGGTATAGGAAGTTCTATTTCTCAACCCAGTTTGCAGGGTGCACTACTACACAAAAGTTTGCAAAAACGAACACAGCCAAATCTTAACGCAAAAACAACTACGATAGTGTTATGGTGGGGAAGGATCTTTTTTGTTGTCGTTGTTGTTGATGACTCCTAAGAGAATATTAGGCTGCTCCCAAATAGGAGAACAAAAGGCTATTTTTGCAGTATAGTCTTCCTGAAGTCTTACCTGATTGAAGTTTTTTGGATTAGTTATTGAAGATCATCATAAAATTAAATATCAAGGAAGCATCCATATACTGTAGTGAATGTGGCATTAGGTACCTAGGAGTCCACAAAATATATGTAAGAGAGGTAAATGATGAAATTCTACCATTTTTTATTAAAAAAATTAAAAAAAGTTTTATTAGAGAGTGCACAAGTGTCGGTGGGAGAGAGGGAGAGAGAGAGGGAGGGAGGGAGAGAGAGAATCCCAAGCAGGCTGTACATTCAGCACAGAGCCGGCACAGGGCTCGATTCCATGACCTTGGAATCATGACCTGGGCCTACAGCAAGAGTTGGATGCTCAACCAACCGATGTGCCCCTCTACCATTTTTTAAAAATAAAAGTTCACTCCTGATGGAACGTTTCAACCTATTATAAAATGTTTCTGCCCCCATTTTATGAAGTTCTTGGTAGTCTACTCGCATTTTTTGTTGTTTGGCCCATTACTTTCTTGTGCATGTGTTTAATTTCAGAGTTTGAGATCATACTTATCAAGGTTTTATAATAGCAATCTTGTAATGGTTGAATTGAGGGCACATTCCTATAGACAGGGATCCCTATAGACAGGGAGTTTCATATGCTTCTGCCAGTGTCCATAGAACTATCGCCATAGGCTCACCAGAACCACCCTTGTACTTGGAGAAGAGAACACCCTGATCACGGGGTTCCGCACTCAGCACGGGCACAGCACAGTCTGAAACATCCGCCCTCGTGACTAACTCCGTATCCCCCCAAAAGATTTAACCCCATCTTATTTTCTATATCTTCGAAACAGGAAACATTAAGTCTCAATGCCACTGGTACGCAGCAGATGGACATGACTTCACAAAAAAATAGAAATAAAAAATCCAAATAGACCTGGAATTAGTTAGGAGATGGAATCAGGAATCAAAAATTTCCTGGACATTTCCAGGCCATGTCCTGGATCTGATGGCCTCGCTAGTGAATTCGACCAACTATTTAAAGAAGGATTAACACCAGTCCTTTTCAACATTTTTTTAAATTGAAGAAGAGGGAATACTTCCAAGCTCATTCTATGAAGCCAGCAATACCCTGGTACAAAAGCCAGACGAAGACACTACAGGAAAACTAGAGACTAATATCCCTTGTGAACATTGATGCAAAAATCCTCAACAAAATACTAGCACAATGAATTCAGCAGAATATTAAAAGGACTATATACCAGGACTAAGTGGGCTTTGTCCTGGAATGCAAGGATATTGCAACGTATGGAAATCGATCAATGTAATATACCACGTTAAGAGAATAAATAAGGAAAAAATCCCATATGAACATCTCAGTTGGTGCAGAAAAAGCATTTGACAAATTTAGTACCCTTTCATGATAAAAAAACACTCATTAAATTCCTTAATATAATAAAATTCCTACATGAAAAACCCACAGCAAACATCCTATTCAATGATAAAGAACTGGAAGATTTTCCTCTAAGACCAGGGCCAAAGTAATGATGCCTGCTTTCACCACTTTTACTTAATGTAGTACTGGATGCACTAGCCAGAGCACTTAGGCAAGAAAAATAAATAAAATGCATACAAATTGGAAAAGAAGAAGGAAAATTATCCCTATTCATAGATGTTACAATCTTATATGAAGAAAGCACTACAGATTCCATAGAAAGTCATTAGAACTAATAAATTCAGTAAGCTAACAGGATAAAAAGCCAACCCACAAAAATAGCTGAATTTATATACACTAACAGTGAACATTCTGAAGAGGAAATGAAGAAAACAACTCCATTTACACCAGCATCAAAAAAATAAAATATTTAAGAATTCACTGTAGGGGTGCCTTGGTGGCTCATTCGGTTGAACGGCCGACTTCGGCTCAGGTTATGATCTTACAATCTGTGAGTTCAAGCCCCGCATCGGGCTCTGTGCTGATGGCTCAGAGCCTGGAGCCTTCTTCGGATTCTGTATCTGCCTCTGTCTCTCTGCCTTTCCCCTGCTCATGCTCTGTCTCTCTATCTCTCAAAAATAAATAAACGTTAAAAAAATTAAAAAAAAAGAATTCACTGTGTATATGTCATCTTAACTTAATAATGACCTGAAGAGGGAATTTGTAGGCTTAGTAAATTCCTCCTAGTAACACTCACAGAACTGAAAACTTATGGCACTTCCTGGTTGTCTTCTACACATCCCCCTGAAGACCACACACTCAAAAAAATTGGTTTCTCTCCTAAACTACTGTAAAATATATCCTTTGAGACCCAGGGCAAATTTTTTCTACAATTGGGCATTCCATGGAGAGTCAATATTCTATATTTAAAAATGTACCTAGAAGTGGAAATAGATTTACTTCTCGGGATCTTTTTGTTCATAATTAGAGATATAAAAAATAGAGTTCAGAAGTGAATGAAATAAGATTGAAAAAAGAAGTCTTGATAAGGAAAAAAAATAATTAACCGAGGAAATGAAAGACTTATACAATGAAGTCTATAAAACATAATGAAAGAAATTAAAGAAGACACCCCAAGAAATGCAGAGATAGGGGCATCTCAGTGGCTCAAGTGTCCAACTCTTGATTTTGGCTCAGGTCATGATCTCACAGTTTGTGAGATCAAGCCTTGGGTTGGGCTCTGCACTGACAGCACAGAGTGTCCTTGGGATTCATTCTCTCCCTCTTTCTCTTCCCCTCCCCTGCTCTCTCTCAAAATAAATACACACACATTTTTTTAAAACGCAAAGATATCCCATGTTCATGGAAGGAAAACTTACTATTGTTAAAATGTCAATACTACCCAAAATGATTTATAAATTCAATAAAATCCCTGTCAAAATCCCAATGATGTTTTTTCAGGAATAGAAAAATCCATCCTGAAATTTACATAGAATCTCAAGGGACCTCAAATAGCTAAAACAATCTTGAAAAATATCAGAGGTTAAGGACTCACACTTCCTGACTTAAAAACGTACTATAAAACTATAGTAATAAGAACAGTAGGAGACTGGCATATAGATAAACACATAGGCTAATGGAATAGAATAGAAAGGTCAGAAATAAATAATTGCATATACAGTCAAACGATTTTCAACAAAGGTGAAATGTTCCAAGACCATCTAATGGGGAAAGGACAGTCTTTTCAACAAATGGTGCTGGGGAAATTGGATATGCACATGAAGAATGAAGAATAAAGTTGCATCCCTACCTAATACCATATATGAAAATTAAGTCAAAATGGATCAAAGACCTAAACATAACATTGGATTTAGCAATGATTTCTTAGATAGGACACCAAAGACATAGGCAACAAAAGAAAAATAGGCAAACTAGACTTTGTGAAAATTAAAAACTTACGTGCATCAAAGGACATTAACAATGGAGTGAAAGGGCAACTTATAGAATTTGAGAAAATAGTTGCATGTCTGATGAGGAATTAATATTCAGAATATATAGAGAACTTCTAAAACTCAACAACAAATACAAAAATTGGGCACAGGATTTGAATACACATTTCTTCAAAGAAATCCAAATGGCCAATAAGTACATGAAAAGATCCTCAACATCACTAATAATTAGGGAAATGCAAACTAGAACCACAATGAGATACCAACTTACATGCTGTTTCTCCAAAAAATTAAAAATATAATTACTGTATGATCTAGCAATTCTGTTTTTGCATATATATCTATTTTAGGTCACTCAGGCTGCTGTAACAAAATATCGTGGGCTGGGTGGTTTATAAAAAACCAAAATTTATCTCTCACGATTCTGGAGCATGGAAACCCAAACTCAGGGTGCCAGCAGGGTATGGTTCTCGTGAAAGCTCTCCTGTGGGTAGCAGACAGCCAGCGTCTTCCTGTATCTCACATGGTGGAGGCACATACAAGTTCTCTTTTCATAATGGCACCAATCCCATTCATGAGAGCTCTGCCCTAATGACCTAAGCCCCACCTCCTATGCCATTACATTGGGCATTAGGCTTTCAACATATGAATTTTGAGGAGCAGTTATCCTTCAAAATGGAAAGCAGGGCCCTGAATCTGTAAACCTACGTTCATGCAGCATTATTTACAATAGCTAAAATATGGAAGCAAGCTATGTATCCATTGACAGATGAATGGATACAATGGAATACTATTCAATCTTGAAAGGAAATCCTGATTTGATGATACAACATGGATGAACTTTGAAGGCATTATGCTAAGCGAAACAGGTCAGTCACAAAAGGACAAATATTGCATGATTGCACATCTATGGGAATATCTACAGTAGTCGAATTCAAAGGGTCAGAAAGTAAGGGTGGATGATGGGGGTGGAGGATGAGGGAGAACTAGGAGTTATTGTTCATTGGGTGTAGGATTTCAGTTTGGGAAGGTGGAAAAAGTTCTGAAGATGGATGGTGGTGATGATTATACAACACTGTGAATATACCCAATGCCACTGAACTGTATATTTAAAAATGGTTTAGATGAGGGGTGTCTGGGTAGCTCAGTTGTGTGAGCATCCAACTTCATCTCAGGTCATGATCTCATGACTCGTGATTTGAACCCTGTGTTGGGCTCTGTGCTGACAGCTCAAAGTCTGGAGCCTGCTTCAGAGTCTGTGTCTCCCTCTCTCTCTGCCCCTCCCTTGCTCATGCTCTCTCTCTCTCAAAAACACTTAAAACATTTTAAATGGTTAAGATGATAAATTTTATAATATGTATTTTACTACAATAAAAAAAATTGAAAAAAGGAAAAAAATAATTAATGTAAAAAAACCCCAAAATTACATTTGTAGACTCTATCTTAAGTAGATCAGGAAAAAAAAAGAATGTCAGCTGTGCTGACAGCTCTCAAAAATAAACATTAAAAAAAAACAGTGCAAACAGTGAAGACCTGAAAAAACAGTACCCCACACAACTTAATCTAATTTATATTTATCTAACATTCCACCCAACGACAGCATAATACAACTTTTCAAGCGCATACAAAAAATTAACCGAGGTAGATGATTTCCTGGACCACAAACATGAAGCAAATCTCATCAAATTAAAAATGATTGAAAGTATATTCTCCAATTATAGTGGAGTCAAACAAAAAATCAAAAGCAGAAAAAATCTGGAAAATGTCCCATACATATATACAGAACTTTAAGAGCTCACTTCTGTATAACCCAAAGGTGAAATACGAAATCATAGATAAAATTAGGAAATATTTTGAATTACATGAAAAGAAAAATACAAGTCAAAATCTGTGGATACAGCTAAATAGGTGTGTAAGGAAAAATGTATAGTATCAAATGTTGATATTTGGACAGAAGTAAGATAGGAAAAGATATCGGGGCGCCTGGGTGGTTCAGTCTGGGGAGTGTCTGACTTTTTGTTTCAGCTCAAGTCATGATCTCACAGTTCGTGGAACCAAGCCCCAATCAG
The DNA here is from genome assembly GCA_030068075.1 of Paguma larvata. Lineage (NCBI taxonomy): Eukaryota > Metazoa > Chordata > Mammalia > Carnivora > Viverridae > Paguma > Paguma larvata. Next base: position 35,593 of record JAINVK010000382.1, read on the forward strand.
GCTCCTTGCTAACAGCACAGACCACGCTTGGGATTCTCTCTCACACTCTCTCTCTGCCCCTCCCATGCTCATGCTATCTCTTTTTCTCTCTTTCTCAAAATAAATAAATAAACCTAAATAAAATATATGAAATGATCTCAACTCTCACCTTAAGAAACTAGGAGAAAAGAGAAAATAGCAAATCCAAAGCAAGAAGAAGGAAGAAAATGATACACTTAAGACCAGAAATTGAAAAAAAGAAAGAAAACAGAAAAACAAGAAAATCAATGGAACATAAAATTAACTTGAGAAGATTGATAAAAATGATAAGCCCTTAGCCAGACTAATCAAGAGGAAAAGAAAAAAATGCAAGCTATTAACACCAGAAACAAAGAGGAAAAATGCTACTACAGAACCTATAGACCTTCAAAGGATAATAAGAGATTATTAATAACATTTTATGACAAAACTTATAGCTAAGATGAAATGAACAAATTCTTTGAAAAATATGAACAATCAAGGCTCAAGAAGAAATAGATGACCCCAATAGTCCCATATCAAAATTTAACAAAATTGAATTATTCATTGAAAACAAAACTCTAGATCCACTAGTGAATCCTTCCAAATAAGTATGAAAGAAGTATCACTGAGTCTACATAAACTCTTCCAGAATATAGGGCAGAAAGAAACATTTCCCAACACTGGCCCTCACTTTATGAGGCCAGCATTCCCCTGATCTATAAACTGAGATAAAGTAAATTATACCTTAAGAAAGTTAATTTTTACAGATTTTAAAAAATTTTTCTTTAATGTTTATTTTTGAGAGAAGAGAAAGAGACAGAGCACAAGTTGGGGAGGGGCAGAGAGAGAGGGAGACAAAGAATCCCAGGTAGGCTCCAGGCTCTGAGCTGTCAGCACAGAGGCAGATGAAGGACTTGAACTCACGAACCGTGAGATCATGATATGAGCCAAGTCAGACACTCACCCGACTAAGCCACTCAGGTGCCCGAGAAAGTTAATTTTAAAAGAAAAAAAAAAACAGGGGTGCCTGGAGGGCTCTGTTGGTTTAATGTCCAGCTCTTGATTTCAGCTCAGGCCATGATACCATGGTTCGTGGGATGCAACCCTGTGTGGAATCGAACCCCACGAACTGCTCTGTGCTGACAGCAAGAAGTCTGCTTGGGATTCTCTATCTCTCCCCCTCTTTCTGCCCCTCCCCCATCAAAATAAGAAAAAAAATTTTTTTGAGTAATGAAATCTAGCGTGGTTAGGTTTGATATGATTTATCAGAAGACCTAAAGTAACAAAGGTTTAAGCAATATCAATGCTTTTTCCTGCCTCACTTACAAGAAGTAGGCAGTTCTCTGGTGGCTTTATAGTACCATCAACGACCCAAGCACCATTTATTCCCCCTGCTTGTTCAACTTCAGCACATGGCTTTTATGTGACTTCATTGTCTAAAATGTCCCCTCATACTTTAGCTAATACAGCTACAATCTGGTCAGCAGGAAGGAAGAAGAGGAAGAAAAGCATTTCTCTCCCTTTTATGGATACTTCCCAGAAGTACTTCACCACACTTGGCTTGCAGCTTGCAGAATGTAGCCACACAGCTGTGTCGAGCTGCAGCAGAGACTGGGAAATATACGATCTTTCAGTCTAGCTACCCCTGTGCCCAGCAACAAACACAGCTTCCATAGAAAGGAGGTATGGACAACTAGGAATCTCAGCTACAGATAAGCTGGATGCTTTGAGTATGGAAATTCAGATGTGTTTCTTGATAACGTAGGTCTCATTAATCTGGAGTCCTTTGACACGAGTGTATGTGTGTATCTCCCATAAGAGTTACAGTGAGTTGGAAAGTAAAAGCATGGAAGACCAAAGTCATCGCCTATAAATGGGACATTCCTATCAAAAGAATGAGGCCATAGGAGAGCAGACAATATGGTAAGTTTCATATTTTTCATTTTCTGCCCACCCCCTCACCTTCCAACTCTATCTTCTAGCTCTACTGAATTTCTTCACCTTCCATCTTTGTATTTGCCACTTGTTTTGCCTGGAACATTTTTTCCCTGATCTTTTAAATTCCCTCCCATGGTATTTTGCACCAATACTCAACCTACTTTAATTGCGTCTTGCTGGCTTCTGTAAGTGCAGCATTGTTCAATACTATTATCCTTATTGCCCTGGATTATGGCAGGTGCTCTTGCGTATACACATACACTAACACACTAACACACACACACACACACACACACACACCTTGGATTATTATTTTTCTTATAATTTTTTTATTTATATTTGAGACTGAGAGAGAGAGACAGAGCGTGAGAGGGGGAGGGGCAGAGAGAGAGGGAGACACAGACTTTGAAGCAGGCTCCAGGCTCTGAGCTGTCAGCACAGAGCCCGACGCAGGGCTCGAACCCACGGACCGCGAGATCATGACCTGAGCTGAAGTTGGATGCTCAACCAACTGAGCCACCCAGGCACCCCACACACCTTGGATTAATAGCTCTTCTGCTGTTCATAGCTATTTGTGAGATCAAATCTACTTCTAGTAAGTCCATTCTTGTAGTTTTTCATAACGCGCAAGCAAAAGAAATGCATAAATCTGTTTCTCAAAACAAAAATCCAGTCCTGACCCATGTGGCAGAGCTTTCTGAAGGACGCCAGACAGGCAGCTGGGTCGAACCAAATCCAAGTCCTAGAGTTGGGGTTTCAGAGTTGGGGGCTTCAGAGTTGGTGAAGTCTTGCCACTCATAAGCTACTTAGGCTCGATGAAGTCAGTCTCTGCTAGCCGTGGATCAAAATCCACTCTCTTTTTCTCCCGAAGGCACCCTACTGGCCTGTACTCTCAATTTGCCTTGTAGGGCTTTCATACGACAGAGTTCGAGCCAATGAAACAGAAGTGGAAGAGATGTGTGACACATCCGCCACCACCTGTGTTCTTCCTTCTGACTAACTCAGAAGGGAACAACTAGGTGACAACTAGGTGCCATTAGAAGCCACAGTTTGAACATGATAGATAGTCACTCAAATGTCAGCACAAAGCAGAGTTCCTTCTGATGGTGAACCACCACCCTAGTATCAAAGGAATACATTTCTTGTTCTCTGATCCACTAAATACTTAAAATGTACTTGGTATAGTGATTGGACTCATCCTATTAAACATAAGGAATAGTGATATCTAATTCATAGATGAGATGAGGTATATCAATCCTTAGCACAAAGCCTGGCACCTTGTATGTAAACAAAAGTACCAGTTGTGGTTAACAGGGTTTGGATGAGAAATAAGTAACAAATGAGTATGTTTTATAAACTAAAAAAAAAAAAAGTGCTATAGGATATTAGATATGCCAGAGTTCTGCCTCTCCTTGGTAGTTCCAAGAATTCATGAAATCTTATTATTTCTATGAAGTCTTTTCTTTGGAAGTGAAATTAAGCTTTTCCTAACCACTTGTATTTCCCCTGTAACTGTTCACTACACACACACATGCACACTCACACATTTCCCTCTTATACTGGATTTGCTTGCATCTTTATATGCTTTTAAATAACAGGCTGTAATCCAGAACATTTGTTTTATAGTGCAAGTTTACACAAAGCAAGTGGTAACTTAGTGGAATGCATCCTACCAAGTCAGGTCAGTGGCCCATGACAGGGTAGATCCTTGGGAAAATGCTATTAATAATGTCGGAGATCCAGAAGTGTAAATGAGGTGAAAAATGATTTACCAAGTAAAATGAAAAATCACACAGGGTGCATATCTGTCCTAAAGAGCTCTTACTCCAAGATCTTAAACACAGTCACTAATCTGCAAACAAGAGAGGGGTAAAGTCATTGTAAGCTCTGTTTCTCCCAGTTAGGGGGAAAATCCCAACCCTTTAAGTTCTGGCTTCCTTGGCCAATGTTTCTTACCGGCCCCTGTTCTCATCTCAGAGCATAAGTAATGCCCATAACATGCCTGTCCATTACAATGACTAATGAGCACGCTGAAGATTGCAGACAGCTTGAACAGATGAGTCACCTGCATTTGAATGCCTCTGCTGCCCATTGTACCTCCATTACTGCTGGCGGCGTGTGCGTAACTTTTAACATTGAAAAGAATTAGGCTTCACTTATAAAATTTTAGCATTCGTCTGTGGCTTTTAAGAATCGCATGAGTCAAGGTATGTTAACAAAACTGACCATGATAGAAGGCATTCAGAATAAACTTCTTAAGCCTTTTTCTATCTATATTTATTCTGACATTGTTTCCTTTTTTTGGGTAGGGATAACATTGTCTTATATTACATTTGGAATCTTTTGCAAGGCAGACTAGAGTCTGAATGGGTACATTGTATTGTGTTACTGTGCAGTAGATTAATTAAATTAGCACAGGTTATAAAGAATTAATATAATGCTTTCACGGGAATCACGATCGGGTAGATGTCTTCCTATGTTAGAACTTGCAAAGTTGTATGCTATGTTTTAAGACGCAGGAAGACAGATCAATCATTCATTCATTTACGCAACTAGTGTTTCCAGGCTCCATCTAAGTGCCAGACACTATGATCAATGCCATAGATGCTAAAATGAATAGGACACAACTGATCGTTCTTGAGGGACTATGAAGTGGTAGAGAGAAACATAAAAACAGACTTTGGCATCATAAATTGTATTTTGGATCACTCATGAACATTTACTTGCCTTTTGGCTGTAAGTTTTATTAAAACTGATTTGCTATTTTGTGATCTCTTTTAAAATGTAGTAAATGATAAAATTCTATTTCCAAATGGTCATAATTGAAAGTGAATATACAGATAATTATACTATAAGAAGTCACACAGATGTCTGGGAAAATACTTTCATCAAAGTGAGTGTTTTTAAAAACCATGTTAAAATTCATCCTTCCTTCCTTCTTTCAACAAGTGTGTATTGATTGGTTTCTAAGTGCTTATTAATTAGACTGTAGGCCCCAAAAGACCTGGTTTTTGTTGTCTGTGTTCTTCCAGTGGTACACAGTAGGCACTTGATTCAACTTTATTGATGATTATTGAAAGAACTCAGCTAGCCTGGCAGAATCTGAGTGTGCCCTAATGAGTAAGAGTGGCTCCTACCTACCCACACGGAGCTTACAGTCTAATAAAAAACTGGACTTAATGTTATCCCTGAAATGTAAACACTCTCTTAAGAAAACTGAACACTTTGGTTTAAGGAAAGACCCAGGAAGGTGCTATCCTCAGCGGATCCTGAAACTAAAAGACACTGTAACTCCAAAACTTTAAATACAGTATCTTTTGTACTTACTTTAGTGTATACATGCACGCATATACACATGCACGCATATAAAACCACTGCTGTTCCCTCCCACAAATTTTATCCAGGGTTTTGGGGAGACCCCCACCCAGGCTACAGACGGTGACCCCCCCCTTGTCACCTGGTCACCCACGCATATCTTAACCAACAGCCTCCCAGCTTCCCAGTCTGTTGTTTTTCAAAAAGTCACATTATTAGTAGTAGTAGTGGCCAATATATGTCAGTAAAATTCAAATAAAAATGACCACTGTAACATCAAAGATGAGGAAAATCAGGGACACTATGGATATGCCTCAGTTTTTAATCATACCAAAACCTGTTATTTACGCCTAAAATTAGCGTATATTATAATGGAGATAGGTTTAAGCTATATTTGAGAAGCACAAGTACTTTGTCCCACGGTAATTGAAAAGGCAGTTGAAACCTACTGCAGTAAATTTCTGTATATTTCAGTGCACTAAACTGTATACCTTGTATTTTTACAAAACAATACCGATGCCTGGAAAACTCGTTCTAGCGAATTTCGCCGTAGTAACAGTTGTTGAAATGAGAGGCACCCTCGAATGGAAAAATGAGTCTTATTGGGAGTATCTAAATGGGGTGCTGTGGGTGAAACGCGGTCTCTAAGTCCACTACCTTCCATTGAGAATTCAGGAGAGTAAAGATGTGCTTATTCTGTCCAAAACGTGATACGAAGACTTCTCAACCTGGTAGCAAACGCCCCATCTGTGGGGAAGGCAGTGCTACTTGGCAAAGACGAGGACGAACAGAAGTCAGGAAGGAAAACCTGGGCACGCGGGTTCGCACCGCGGCCGCGGATCCTGGCGAGGCCACAGCGCCCAGGTCACCAGCGCCCCCACCTCTCCTCTGCCTCCCCGTTCCTGCCAGCATCGAGTGCCTCAAACTGCCGACGGGACGTCCTCCGCAGACCTCACCGGCTGTTCCCCGGGGCCGCCGCAGGCCTCCCCCAGATTGCACACTTCCAGTTTAGGACCGCAGCCTGGGCGACCTCTGGCGCCGGCCCGCTGGTTGCTCGGCGGCTTTGCGCGAGGTGGTCGGGGAGGAGGGGGAGGGGGGCGGGGGAGAGCCGAGCGCGCGACGCGGCGGCCCGAGCGAGGAGGCTCCCGGGCGCAAGGCCTCGCTTTCGTGGCTTTGAAAACTTTCCAGCGCGCGTGCCACGGCGGCGCGCAGCGGCCGGGCCAGAGCCCACGCGGCCCGCGCCTCCCGCGGGGAACTTTTCGGCGCCCGGCCGCCTTGTCACTCTCGCTTTCCGACGCGCCTCCCCCTGGGCCCGCGCTCCCCCCCTCCCTCCCTCCCTCGCGCCCGCCCGCCGAGGAGCTTCCCCGGCGCCCGCGGCTCGCGTGCCCGTCCCCGCCGCCGCCGCCGCTCCGCGCTCGCCCTGCCCGGCCGCCCCCCGCCGCCCCGCGCGTCGCTTTCCACGATGGCCCGGCCCCGTCCCGCGCCCTGAGAGCTGCGAGTGCGGCGCCGAGCCCGGGGCGGCCCCCGCGGGGGAGCCGGGAGCGGGGGAGCGCGGCGCGGGCGGCGGGGGGCGGGGGAGCGGAGGAGGGGACCCGCCGCCAGGGGCCGGCTGCGCGCTCCGAGCCGACTTTTCGCCAATGGTCCAAAGCGACATGTCCAAGTCGCCTCCCACAGCGGCGGCGGCGGCGGTGGCGCAGGAGATCCGGATGGAACTGCTGGAGAACGCGGCTCCCGCGGGGGCGCTCGGAGCGGCCGCACAGGTAGCGAGCGCGCCGCGCCTTCTCCTTCCTTTGTGAGCAGCCCGGGCGCCGACCCGCGGCTCCGCCGGCGCCGCCTCCGCCGGGGTGCCGCGCCGCGCCGCTGCCCTCCCGCCCGGCTCCCCCGCAGCCCCCTCTCTCCGCGCCCCTGCCACCCACTTCTGCTCTCTCCTGGCGCCGGGGGACCCTGCCCCTTTCCGCCGGCCCCCGGCTCTCCCGCGGCTTCCATTTTTCTCTGCTTCCGAAAAGCCCGTGGGAAGGGGGGCGGGGGAGACCTCCGGGTCTGCGGGGGCTGCCCCGGGGGGCTGCGCCGTCGCTGCCCTCCGCGCCCCTTCACGGGAGAGGCACATGGAGAGACATGAACCAGGCGAGCGGACTGGACCTGCTCAAGATCGTGAGTCCGGGTGGGCGGGAGGGGCTCGGCTCCCCCCGACTCTTCCGGGCGAGCCGGGAGCTGGGGTGGGGTGGGGGCAGGGGCGCGCAGGGGCGGGGGGCGCACCGCCCGGCCCCCCTCCCCCTTGAGCAGCCCCGACCCCCCTCTCCCGCACCTGGGGCGTTCCGCCGCCTTGACAGCTCAGCTCCCCTCGCGCCACTTGCCACCGTCCGCCTGCACCCCTCGTTTCTTTCTCCTAGAGTGTCGGCGCCGCGAAAGTTTTATTTTTCCTTTCCCCCTGAAACGCTAGCCATTTCGGGGAGCCCCGGGACCCCCGTCCTCTCCGATGAGTATTAGCGGTTCCTGGAAAAATTCCGGTTTGCCGCCTGTTGTGAAATAGGAGATGTCAGTTGTAGGCACTGGGCAATAGGAGATGTCAGTTGTAGGCTTTTACGTAAGGCTTTGGCAGGTACCGTTTGGATTACAGACACCTCCAGGGCTCAGCGGTGAGTCTCTCAACTTTTATCCTACCAGGGAAATGACTTCAGACTCCTAGCTGTGGGAAGCGAGCGACATGAGGAGTTAAGGGTTCCATCTGAAGCATCATTTTGGAGAAACTGCTCTCTGCTTAGCGATACGGGCTCGTTGATTTCAAGCCTGCATTTGCTAGATTGTAATTTGTGGTGGTTACATATTTCTGTATTTACAAAAGAAAAAAAAACTTCTGAAAATGTCATTTCTATTTCTTCTATTTATGTATGCTCGAGAGAGCATGTTAGAGTGTTACTTCCTGCAGCAATGAGGGGGGGAGTACAACACGGCAATAAAGGTTACAAACGTTTTGTTGCCATTGTTGTTTTGATAGGGGATAGAAATTGAAGGCTCTAGATTGTTTCGATACTGTTAATCATGGCGGTGCCAGTGGCATAATCATGAAGCTTTAGGGAACTTTCTTTTACCACTGGGAAATAACCTTGCTAACTTAAAACACATAATTCACTTTGATTTGAGACGGATGAAAAATGTAGAAAGCAAGTTGTGTAATCAGAAATCCATTTCTTTCATAGGGGTAGGACAGCTTGATTTTAGTCGGGCTTGGACTGTTTGGCTGTTGAACCAGAGGGGAACTGTAGCTAACCATCTACGTTTCCATCTAGCTTCTGCCGGGAGACCTGAGTTCTTACTGACACATGCCACATTTGTCCTGGACTCCTGATTTGATCTACACACTTAACCAGGTTAGATGAGAGTGAGAACTGTTATTCCAGGAGGAAGGTCTTGAATTTTGATAGAAGAAAGGACTTTTAGGCCATTTTTTTCTCTTTGATCTTCCTTCAGGGATTTTTTTTTTTTTTTTTAAGTTTTTATTCTCATGATAAAAATAGAGTTCCTGAATTCCTGGAGATCAAAGTTAGGGCTGACAGAAAGCATGACTGCATTTAGATAAGAAATTCTCCGCTTAGTGATTTATGTCGTCAGACGTAAGTCAACAAATCGTCGTTGTGAACTGCGGTGTGGAAATGAATCCGACGTGAGGAGGAGACACCATTTCTGCCTTCGAGGGTGACCCATGTATGACGGTTGTATGGTACAGGACCCTAAAAGGAGTACTGAATCGTAGATGGTTTCCGAGGAGTAAAGATCACGAACATTCTGTATGGAGTTACTGGCAGGGGCTTCATCAATGAGGTGGATTTTGAGAAGAGACTCGAAGGGTGGGCGAGATTTGACCCGAGATTGTCAGAGAGATGGTGGGAGCCATCTAGGCGGTAAAGTCGCAGAAGTTGTAGGTCTTGTAACATATTTATCATGTAGAGCTGGAAGCGAGGATGGAAAGGTACAGACTGGGCATAGTTAGGCATCAGATGGACAAGGCAATTTGAGGCCACATCTTGGCGGCATTGGACCCTGCCGGGTGACGAACGATAGAACCATGGAAGGGATTCATCCTAGGAGCAACCTAACAGCTCATTCAGACGATACACCCGGAGTGTTCTGGAAGGTGTTTTAGAGCGTCCGGAGTCCAGAGGTGGAGCTGCCAGACAGGAGAGTGGTATGGCAGTTTGGACCAGAGGTAATAAGCTAAAGGGAGAGAGACGATAATGGATATGACAGGCCCGTGCACGAGACCTTTCAAAGACTCAGTGCACGGCAATTGGCAAATGCGTGCATAGATCTACGAGAGGGAGGAAAAAGGGAGGAAAGGAGGTATAAATATACAATTGCATCCACATCTGTCTCTTTGCTTTCTCTACCTTCCAAAAATGAAAGCAGTTTTCCTTGAATGGTGTTTATATGACCTCGAGTAGTTGAGGGAACCATTGCCATTCTTATTTGATTTCTAATAAATCATGGCATGGTAGGATCAAAGGGCTGTGAAAACTTGGCATTTATTCCCTCTCCCTGGGCAGGACACGACAGCAGGGAAAACTGCCTGAAAAGTGGGGAGGGGCTGTCTCAGGAGCACCCCCCTTTTTTGTGACACTCAGTAATAGCACATCTACTTAGAAATGACATTTTCTCTTGCACATGGTGTCTCTCGGCAATCATTGGTTCTGAAGATCCTTTCTTTTTTTTACCTCTGGATTTTATCACAAGTTCTGTTCGAACAGAGGAAAAAATGGAGAGTCACAGACTGCCCGATCAGTCTCCTGCAGGAGAAGAGGGTTGGCAGTCTTAACTACACACTGTCGTGAGGTCTGATTGAAGCAGATTGCATCGCTTTTGGGGGCAGACCCGCTCACCAGTGTCAGTGCAAACTTGGACTCCCTCCGACGTCGGGGCGTTCATCTGGTGTTCTCCCTCTGAAGCTTCAAATCTGCGTTGTCTCCTACTGGAGCCTCTAGCCACGCGTAGCCCAAACTGAGACATGCTATACATGTAACATACACACTCGATTTCAGAGACTTGCTGTGGAATCGAGTATATACATCTCTTTAACCATTTTTATATTGATACTGTGTTGCAGTAGATACATTTTGGATGTATTGGTTCATCCAAAATCTATTGAAATCTATTGTTGCAATTAATTTCACTTGTGTGCCTTTTTCACATGGCTACTAGAACATTCCAATGACACGCTTGCGCTCTATTTCTGTTGGACAGCATTGGTCTATAGTATGGTGCTGGTAAATCTCAGGGGGGCGGAAGCGATGGTGTGTGATGGCTGGGTGGACGGGAGGCAGGAGAAAGGGCCTGAGACACCCAGGAGAGGGGCAAGAAACAAGACCAGTAAGTCAGCACTCTCGGCCTCAAAGAGATTGCAGCCGGCACCTCCAGCCACACCTGAAAACCAACAGACAGCAACCAGAGGTCCTGTTTGTTTTGCTCCTAGCAACAGAACCCAGCTGGTCGCACCCCAGCCGAGGGTGCCAGATGCTTTTCAAGCACGCTGTAGTAATCCCGGCTGGTAATGGCAACATCCTGAATCACCGTAGCAAGGAAGGAGCTTTATCAGAAGAGAGCAGCAGCCATTCTCCTGTGGCTTTCGGACCGTGTCCATGCGGTTTCCCAGAAGCACTTTTAGAGAAGAATGATCACAGGTCTCGTGCCTTCCGTTTTTGCTAAAAGCTTCCCTCCTTACCCCCATCACTTTCCTCTCGATTGGCGTTTTTGTTCTGGCGTTGCCTGGGAGAAATGGTACAACCTGCCAATCAGAATGTCTGAGCATGTTTCACAATGGGCAGTATACTATCCGGTTGAGTGCTGTGAGATTTGGTGGGTCCTGGAGGTTTTATGCTTCTTTTCTTTGTGGCTTTCCTTTAGCATACAGGCTCCGATGACCTGTTGCTGGATTTAATTCCATTGAATTACAGTTATGTAGCTTTAGTCCTTTCAAGAAAAACAGAGCAAGATATGTTAACCCCGTAGGGGGTGGTGGCACGCTTCCCTTTGTGGCTGTGGCACTTGTGACATATACAGCATACACTTACTCTCACAGTTACAAGGGGTTAGGATTAATTATGACACCACCGCAAGTAACGGAGTCTGCCTTAGAGTTCTTTCCGGGCCTGGCTGGAGGTAGCTTATAAAGAGGGCAAGATTGCTCTTCTGCCCTCCCTGCCCCTGAAATTCCCCACTAGAGATTTCTCTGCTGCCTGGCCTCGCCCCTCCTTCCTTGTCTACCCCCAGATCCTCAACGCAGTTCTATTTATGCTGCCTCTGGGGTCCTTCGTGTAAACTGATCCATACAGAAAAGAACTTATGGGCTACTCTCCTTTTTCCAGGGAGGCAATCTTAATTACTTTACTCCTCCTAATGGATCTGACAGTCTCGTTGGTACTAAGCTGTCAGTCAATGAGGAGATTTAATGTCTGATTCTCTCTGGATCGTTTTTGCTAAGTTTGTCTGCAGTTCAAAGGGATAAATATCAGTGAATGCTAATCGAGAGAGATGGAAACTAATTTCAGGTATCGGCGTTATGCTCGCGGGGAGCAGTCTGTAGGGAGTCTGTAGAAGGGTCACCCCATCTATCAACCACAGAAGCGGCATCATTCTCCAAGCTGTCCCCAGGGTCTCCCAGGCCAACTGTGTTGTGCACGGCTGGGCTCAAATCTCCAGTTAAGTGGCAACTTCTAAAATTAACTACTATGGTCTATTTCAACCGTACAGAAATGAGGTTTCAGCCATCTGTGAACTATGAACATTTAAAACTACAGTTCAATTTTAAAAGTCATTCAGTATCAAAGAAGACACTCCTTTACGCAGAGCTGATGTTTGACATCCTCCTGACTGTTGGATGCCATTTTAATAAGTCATTTATATACTCGTGGAAATTTCTTAAATTTTTTTTTTCCAGTTTCTGAAATCTGACTCAGCTTGGTGGATGTTTTAGGAGAAGTAAAGGAATTTGAGTTTACAGTTTTCTTTTCCTCCTTTTTGCTATGATGACACAATTTGTTTTTAGTAAGCTTCGCATAACTAATAGGCAGTGAGTGGAAATTCGCGACTTTTCGGACTGCGTTCCAAGAAGGATTTTAGGGGTCTGCACGTGTCAGGGAGAATATCAGGGGTTACACTTTGTACTCTGGCCAAACGCAAACTCCCTTTCTTCTCTCCCTTTGGTGTCCTGACACGTGGGTGAGTCTGATTATGAACTGTTTCATATATTGGGTGTTCATATATTTAGTATTGCTAAAAAAAATATTTAGAAAAGCCATTGCTCCTAAAGAAGCTACATTTGAAGGAGTCAAGTAAATATTTGAATAATTAATCTTTCCTGTCTTTCTCCATTTTGGCAAGATTCAGCCTATTCCTCCTTCCTTCCTTCCTTCCTTCCTTTCTTTTCTTCCTTCCTTCCTTCCTTCCTTCCTTCCTTCCTTCCTTCCTTCCTTCCTTCCTTCCTTTCTTTTCTTTCTTTCTTTCTTTCTTTCTTTCTTTCTTTCTTTCTTTCTTTCTTTCTTTCTTTCTTTCTCTTTCTCTCTTTCTTTCTCTCTCTCTCTCTCTCTTTCTTTCTTTCTTTCTTTCTTTCTTTCTTTCTTTCCCTTAATAATTCCTTTGGATGAAACACTCTAGTCTTCGTTTTCAAGGATTTAGAGTAAGTAAAGAACAAGTAATTTTAACAAGATGGACTTAATTTTAAATATGCATTGGATCAAAGGAAACTTTGCTTTGTAATGGTAGTATAAATTTTCACTAACATTTTTTTAAAGTACATCGAAATGGACTATATTAGCTTTCCAAAAGATGCTTTAATTTGTTTTCCTCTTGATCTTGGGTATTGTTATAAGAAACATTAAAAATTAAAAAGGAGACTATAGGAGAGACATGATTGCTGTAATTAGTGAAAGAACAGAACAGAGGTGTAATTATGCCTATGTGTGTATTTTAGCTTTTAATAAATTTGATACATAATGAATAAGGATTTGCTATAACACGTTTAAGAAGTGATCAAGTTAATACTTTGAATAAAGCTTTCCCCATAAATTTCACTGAAAAGGAAAGTATATATGTTTTAAAACTATCTCCCGTTTGCATGGGCTTCGGTGGGCCACGGGTTTTTCGTTGTTGTTTTGCTGGTTTGTTTTTGTTTTTGTTTTTTAGCATGCGAACTGTGCCTTAGTACAGTTGAAACTGATAACCTAACTTTATGCTTAGATATATCTCGCGTAGGTAGCTAAGTGCACCTGAAATTATGTTTATGAATCGTGTTCCTAGGAGCCCGGGAAGATTAACATGCAGAGAAAATTAAACACATTTTCAATGTGTCTAATTTCTTGCAGAGAACGGTCTCCTGCTCTGGGACGGAATGTCTGAACTATTGTGTGGTTTCCTCAGTGCCTGTTGTGTGTTTATGGGCAGCTACGAAAAAGCTCACACACCAAAGCGGCTGAATAGTAACACATATGTATCCTGAAAAGTCAGAAGCTAATGCTCCATGGTCGAATTTCAGACTCTCTTTCCACCCATTTCAAAATGGTACTGGAGGGACACGTGATGGAGTAAGGTCATATTTTGTCTTTGTTCTCAAAGACCATGTACGCGCCTCGTGAGGAAAAATAGTGGGTTAAAAAAAAAAAGTTTCACATAGATTTGCTCCCCAGCCCCCAAAGAAACCTGTTAGGCCTTTAAAAACTGCTGCCAAAGTTAATAAGTCTTTTTCTGTGTGGAATAAAATATGTATATTTTTATGTATAAAATGTATATATAATAACTAAAATATGTATCTATTTATATGTATATGTATTTATTTTAAAGAGCTTCTCTGCTTAATTTTAGTGTTCTTAGGCTTTGGAAGAAAGACACTTCTGTCCAAACCTTTGTATAAAAATTGGAAAAGGAAGAACGCTCTTGAAAGAATGTTATTTTTCAACAGTTTACTGAATAACGTTGACATCAGCAAGAAAAATAAGGTGCTGAAGTGAGGAGAACGTTGTATAATACATTGTGAAAGCCCAGCCTAGGTTGTCTTTCCTTTTATGAAGTTGAGAGTTAATTAAATGCCATGGAAACACATTTGTATTACACAAACCCCGCAGAGGCTTGAAAGAGAACAAACATCTTTAAGAAAAATTCTTGCTTTAAGCTTATACCACCGTCTCCCTGATTACGAAGTCATCTTACTCATCACATAAATGTTTGTGATAGATTTGAGTTTGCCTGAGTGCTCCGTACACCCTGGTTTATGGGATATTTTTCTTTTTAATTAAAACCATGTGTATATATCCAGTATCACAAAGTAGTATTTTCAAGACCTGAACACAGTGATTGTTTTAAAAAAAGTAACTTTTGTAAATTCTGATGATCTAACGAAGGCTCTCTGAGCCTCATTGTTCTGCGTACGTCATATAACGTATCCCACCTTCTCCCTACTCATCCAGTCTGTATGTGATATTGCCTTTTAAAATATGTATATTACTTCTTAAAATAAGTACGTTACTTTTAAAATATTATTCGGACCCCGTGCCATACGCTAGGTCTCATACTAAAGGTTATAAACCTGTTATTTCATTTGCTACTTAACCCTGTGAGGTAAGTATTAATGCCCCCAGTTAAAGGGTGAGAAGCCTGGTGTTTGGAGCAGTTAAGATGTTGGCTCGCTCTCCGCTATAGCAGGGTTCCAACCTGTGTGCATTGAACTGTAAAACTCAGCGCCGAGCTACTTTTCAATTATATGTTAATGTTCAATATTTGCAACCATGTTATCTATGCCTGGAATTAAACAGAGATGGATGCACAGTTATTCTCCGCGCTCCGCATGTAAACGGTACACAGAAGAGGAAAAAGCAAGTTCATTTGCATACGATCAGGCTTGGCTCCATCCTGTTAACTGAAGCAGATTGTCTTCCTTTTACCGTCCTGTTCGGAAATGCTTGTTTTATTATCGTTAGGGTTCTAGAAAACGTATTTTTCTTGCACAGTCAGCAAAATCACTAAGTGGATACAAAGCCAGATTTTCGTATCCCATTCAAACCTGACAACTTTAAAGGGCCAGACATTTTGCTGAACTATTTTCATTCCGTCGAACTCGCCACCTCTTCTGTAGCCATTTCACCACTTCCAAAAGCAGTCTCTAGATCCATCGATCACATGAGGAATTGGCCCCAGGTTTCATCTGTGTTCCATCGGGGCCTGTATAGAAACGTATATATACATATATGTGTATATAAAAAAGTTTCACGGTCATCGGAATTCATATTGCACCGTGTTCTTTAGCCACCATATGCAGTTCTTACAAATACCTATGGAATTACAAATCAAAACATAACAAACAGCAAAAATGGAAGCCCAGCACTCCGGGAAACAACATTTTATTCTGCACAGTCTATTGCCACGTGGCCTTGTCTCTCACCTTGCTGCTGTAGCTTCGGTCTCTCCTGCACCGAAATGCTTGCTTTTAAACATTTTTATCTTCGGTGGCTTTGCCTCCAGATGACAGATACACTAACAGATAGCATCAGTTGTTTTAATCCGTATGTTATTATTATTTTTAAAATTTTTTAATGTTTATTTTTGAGACCGAGAGAGACTGAGCATGAGCGGGGGAGGGGCAGAGAGAGGGAGACTCAGCACCCGAGGCAGGCTCCGGGCTCCAAGCTATCCGCACAGCTGACCGAGCCCGACACAGGGCTCGAACCCACAACCTGTGAGATCGTGACCCGAGGCGAAATAGGACGCCCAACCGACTGAGCCACCCAGGCGCCCCGTCCTGATGTTATGAAACACTTTGTCTGGAAACTTCTTCTCCCTATAAACTCACCATTTTGCAATCGATATTTGTGATCCCAGCAATTTTCTGATGATGTCCACATGATGGCGGTTAATATTTTGTTTTGGTGTTTGACCCCTTTCTAGAAGCAGGCCTGATTTCTGTGAAAAAGGCCTAGCAATAATCTCATTTTTTTTTTCTCTTTTGTAGTCGTATGGAAAAGGAGCTAGGAGGAAAAACAGATTTAAAGGATCTGATGGGAGCACCTCCTCGGACACTACCTCAAATAGTTTTGTTCGCCAGGTAAGAGAGCTCTTCTTGCATTTCTCGTTTGCAGAAGTAGAGTCAATGAATTTAATTTCTTGAAGGTGATTTTATGCCATTATCCTTAAGATGTGTGTGGTCTCATGGCACCTGCTTTTAGTTAAATGTGAAAAGTGTGCAGTTTCACGTGATAATTAAAATATTTAAGTTTTAAGTGAGATCATGGAGTAATTACACCCTTTCCTGGCAAGTTGGGGAAAGACAAGTGTACAATTCACTATAGAGGATTTCTTCATAACAAGAATGAGTGGACTCCAGCAGAAGTGATTATGGCTTTGGGTATTTTTTCGGCGGGGGGCGGGAGGGAATCTCACTGGGCATCCATCTCGCCAACTATGAAATTGGAATACCGGTGTTCCTCTAGCTTGAGTTTTCTTCTTCCCTCTTGGGAGTTGGATTGTTAAGAAGGAAATTGTCCTTGGTCTCGGAATGACTGAGGCTACTGAGGTTACATAGAGCGTGTGATATCTTCGCGGCATAATTTAAACTGCCTTTGGAGATGTAGCTCTTATGTCGGGTGCTATGTGGTGTACTCCTGTCCAGCTGTTTGCGACCGCCCCTGAACAGTGAGTGGCCACATCTTGAACACAGAAAGCCTCCACACACTGCCAGAGCAAGAACATGGGCAGCCCAATCTCTGAGGACAGTAGGTTGTGTGTCTAGACTGAAGTCTCGCCACGTATAGGTGAGCGCGTATCTTCATGCAGCTAACGCTTCTCGGTGGAAAAGACTTTGGGAAGGACAGTGCTAGACGGAACCTGATTCTGTGGCTGAACGACTCCCAGTTTCTGGCCCTCGTGTTGGGAGTAGTACGTTGGCCACAGCCCATTTCCCCAGATAATGGCAGTCAACCGGAAAATCCGCTCTGTTTCTTTTGGTTGCCACTCCCCACCCTTGCTTCTCACATCCCTGCTCCGACATGTCCCCCGCCTCCCCCAGGGTAGTAGCACTTGAACTTCAGTTTGGTCACCTGCTGGAACAGTGAGGATTCTGTTCTTGGCTGGTTGCTGCCTCCTTACAGTTTCATGACACAAAGGATGGTCCCTCTCTGGCCCCCAGTTCCCTGTCTGCCATGTCAGCTATGCCAAAGGTATGTCTGAGTAACTCGCACGCAACGGGAAAAATCTTGGTTCTGGTCTGTGCCAATTAAGAATGGTTTCAGTTGCAGGAAGTGAGGAAAAGAGAGTTGGTTAAGAAAGAATGGGACTATTTTGCTAAGAAACGTTTAGAAAGAAAAACAGAAGTTGGAGCCAAGCAAGGCTCAGCCCTAGAGCTATGTTTGAACGGTGTCAGAAGGAGCTGGGAAGGTTAGAAGAGGAGCCCAAGGTGTGTGCGTTGGCCTGTTGTCATTGTGGGCAGAATCCAGGTGCCGTGGTCCTAAGAATGAATGAAGGGCCTTGAGAAATCATTGCGTAGCTTAGGTGAGTCAGTTCACAGAAAGTTACCTAAGGCCTTTTCCATTTTAAGCATCCATATTTATTCTCCCTCTGGGACAAGGCGATTGAACCAGAGGATTGAAAATCCACCACCGTGAGTCATTCTCTCGGGGCCGAACATTGGAGGACCTGAAGCGGAAGAAAAATAAGTTTCTTCAGATCCATGGTGCTTGTGGCAAAGCCACACAAAATGACAGGCAGCTTGTTGAGATTGCATGGAAAGAAAATCTGATGCTTCAAGCTAGCGCCATATTGTGAATAGAAATCGAGAGTACCGAGCCCATTGTTGCTCATTTTAGCTCTATAAAAATGTCTTTGCGAGACAAGGGCTGGGCTTCATTTTCCAGTTTCCCTGGCTGTGGATTTCTCTTTTTTGGGCTTTGAGAACTTAATTCATTAAGTTCACTCATTAAGCAGTGATTGCCACACTGTGTATAAATTAACCGGAACTGGCTTTTCGTCACGATAACCTCCTTTTGCCTTTGTGTCTTTGTTGATACGTGTGAGCTTCTGTGCTTGAAACACCATAAAAAATAATAAAGAGAGTTGTTACACTACTTAATGTAAATTTAGACCTGTATTGCCAAAACATATGTGGGCATTTAAGAAGACGAAACAGAAACAAACAAACAAAAAAACACGACAACCAAAAAAAACCCTCTATCTTAAAGGTCCGGCTCTTTGAAGTAAAACCCATCTCCTTGAATCTCAGTAGAATGAGGTGGTTGCCATGGCATGGATTTGGGGTAACGATTACACAGGTAATGATTTCAAGAACCTTGAAGTGCCGGCTTCCTTCTGTCACAGAAGGAAAAACCAGTGTCTTTGGCAAGAATGCTGAGTTAAAAACCACAGTTTTCCTTTGATCATTTAGTCTCTATTCTGTTGAAGGCAGCATTCATATTTTGTTGCCCTTTGAAAATAAGCAAAAGCTACCTCGATAGAACTAGGTATTTAATAGAAATGGTTCCATCAGAGTGTTTGAAGAAATGCATGGTAGTTGTTAGATTATTAAGTCATCCGAAAGAACATCTTTTAAATGTTTTCTTTTTATCATAAGTAGATGTTTTGTTAAACAAGTGACTTGTGTCCGTATGTGTTACTTACTTACCTGTGGCTGGGGCCTATGTATAATTGGTAAGCCACTCTAAGCGAGATCTATTTAAAAATATCTTACAGTTAGATCATCTTCCTGCCCTTGAATGAAAAGTAATTTCCATATAACTTTGAAACCTTAGAACTGTATTTTTGAAAATATTATATTATTTGTAAAGACTTTTAAAAACTATTGGGGAGCCACTAGGTACTTTAGAAAGTTTCCGAGTTTGGAAAGGTGAAAAATCTTATATAAAACAAAGGAATTAAGAACTTCACAAATAAATAACTGACAGAATATCGTAGAGTTTGCTATGAACAGAGCTGTGTCCTCTACCAAATCCCTACGTTAATTGTATGTGGAGGGTCTCTAAGGAGACAACAAAGTTAGACAAGGTCATATAAGAGCGGGGCCGTTATTCTCTAGGACTGGTATCCTTATAAGAGAGAGATACCAAGAACCTGCACACACAGTAAAACGGCCTTGTGAGGACCTAGTGAGAAGACAGCCGTCTGCAAGTCAAGGAGAGAGACCCCACCGGAAACCCACCCTGCCAGCACAATGATCATGAACTTCCAGCCTCAAGAACTGTGAGGAAATAACTTTCTGTTGTGTAAGCCACCCACTGCTTGGTGTTCTGTTACAGCAGCCGTAACGGACTAATACAGGTGTATATATAATGGGGCTTGAAAAGGAGGCCTATTTTAGTTATTTATTTTTTTACTATTGAAGTAAACATTCTTACTGGTCGGTAATAAAAATGCCCCCCAATGCACAAATCTTAAGTGTTCGGTCTGATGAGATTTCACGTGACTACCGTATGAAATCAACAGTACCAGCTCCTAAACTCCCCCTTTGGACCCTTCTCAACCATTATTCCCTTCTTCCTCAATAAAGCTAGCCCATTATTTGTTCTCATACCATAAAGTCATGTGGCCTGGTTTTGGAGTTTTATATAAATAGAATCATTTGCATCTGAATTCTTTCCCTCAACCTTATGCTTGTTATATTCATCTGTCTTGTACGTGGCAGTAATTGGTGAATCTTCTTTGGTGTATGGCATTCCATTGTTTAAATATAGCACAGTTGTTTATCTACTTTACTCTTGCCAGACTTTGGGTTATTTCCAGTTGGGATTATTGAGAGTAAGGCCGTATACATATTCTTGTATCTACCTTTGGTATGTGCACGCATGCATTTTTGTTTGATCAGTAGAGTGGAACGGCGGGTCATATGAGTGCATGTGTTTAAGTAAACAGCAAGCCAGTTTTCCAGAGTGGTTGAACCAGTCTGCACTCCCACAAGTAGTGGGTAACACTTTCATATCCTTGCCAACACTTGGTATTGTCAATGTTTTTCATTTTAGTCATTCTTGGTGAGAGTGTAGTAGGAGCTCATAATGGTATTAATAGCCATTTCTCCGATGACTAAGTCACAGTTTCTCTGTGCTGGATTTTAGTCCTGTGGCTGTCTGTTGAAAATTATATCGTAACCATTTGTTGGAATTTGTTGAAACATATTGGGATGCGGTAGCACACGAACATGGAGATAAGTCTACAAAGTAGAAGGGTGAGAGGCAGTCACCCATGGTTTTATTTTCTTTTCGAAACTTTTTGTTGTATATTTTGTAACCGTTGTTTGTTCGTGGTACTCTAACTAAAGTTATTTTGTAAGAAGAATCATTAGTCTTACGGAAAGGTCGCTTATAGATATGTTTTTGCTTTAGGTCCTGAGGCATGATAATAGGTACCACGAAAGAATGTCACAGTCCTAGATAAAGATTCCATTTTGTTAGTTGTTCAGTTCGCTCTAAGTTAACCAACTGAACAGTCTTCTGGTCCCTCACATCCTCAACCTGTTTGAGGTCAGTGATATTTCAAAGCGGGGATCGGAGGACGACTTCTTTCCTGAGCTTAGGTCATTTCCCCCAGGACATGGTTTTATGCTGGGGCTCTGGGAGAGAGGCGGAGCCCTGAGCAGCCTTGCAGTGCGGCCACTGCCCGTGGGTCGTTGGCGACATGTTGCATATATTGGTAGGACTTTCCGGGTGCTGTGGGAAACGAGGTTGCTGTGGCTTCTACTCTCTATAAGCTTGTTATCAAGTGATGGCTCAGCTTGTACTTCAAGGAACTTGTTCCTCCTGATATTTCCTAAAACCATCAATTGGAGGGAAAGTTGATTGTGGTGTTTTTTAATTGTGGTCTTATTCCTTTACGTTGCAATCAAAGTGTTACATATATGCAATATATGTTCACAGTATACCGCACTTAAAATTTCCATAGTTCTCTCTGATGTAAATTAAGTTAGGGGACTTACTTACGATGGTTTCTTTTCAAGAAGGAGCTTAGTGGTTAGGGGTCCCAGTTAAGGGACTAGACTCTGAAGCCAGGCTGCTTGGTCTGAATTCTGTCTCTACATTTACTGGTTGGCCTTCGGACAAGCGGCTTAATCTTTCCATACCCCAGTATTTTTATCAGGGAAATGGTGCCGACTTCCAAAGTGAGTTGAAAGGATTACACGAGTTCAAACTTGTAAATTGCTTAGAACTGTAGCTGGGATCTAGCAAGTACTATCGAAGAGCATGTTATTATTATTTATACGTACTATTGCCCATGGAGAACGTTGGTTAAAACCTGAATAAGAAGTTGAGCACGGCAGAGGACATCATAATAGTTAGCCGATATTAATGGTTAACTGTTATTTCAGTGTTTACTGCGTATTCTTTCTGCATCTCCATTTGATGCCCAGAGACGTAAAGTAACTTGTCCACAGTCACATGACAAATAGGGTTGGAGTCAGAATTTGAATCCAGGCAGCTGACCCCAGATTCTTGCTTTTAGTGGATATGTTACTTCTCCTTGTCACAACAGCCATGAGTAAAGAAAATTGATGACAAGTACTTCATTCTTTCAGCTAAGGAAGGCAGGCAGAAAGATTTCTACCCGGGTTTGAACTGGTGAACGCATGCAAAGTGAGTCTACTTTTAACCTTCTTCCCCACAGAAAGGCGAGGATGTCTTCGGCGTTGTAAATTATCCCCTGGGCATCATGATACAACAGACCAACTTTATTCCCTTATTTCCTGCGCCCAGAATTGCTGAGTCCCAGTTTGTGCCACCAGCCAGCACGCTCTACCTCCTGTATCGGTAATGCCAAGTAGAGAAGTTGAGTGGGAATGCCTCCTTCCTCGCATCAAAGGTCACAAGAACACACACTTAGAATCCCGAAAGCCCTCTTTTTCTTCTTCTTCTTTTGGGTAAACTTGGACGTGAACTTAAGTCCGGAATCACCTGCAGCGTCACGCTGGTCCATTTCGAGGTTTAGCTGAGGCTGATACGGGCCTGTGAGTCAACCCCGTTGTGAATCTGGGCGTCGTCAGGTGGACGTACAACACCCGGCTTTACAGCAGGCCCGTTAGAAATGGTTTTTTCCTTCCTTAGCTCGTTGCTTCATAAATCGGCATTTTCGTTTCAGTTTGTTAAGAGACATAAAGTGTTAAACGTGACTCCTAGGCACCCTGATTAGAATTAAGGAAGATTATTGTTCAAATCGTTTGTGTGCTAGATGGTGTTTCGTACATTAAGCCACGGTTATCTTGGATTTATTAAGATTATTAAGATCATTAAGATACTGGGGTTGTCTTCGACTCAGGGAAAAACTGTTTGTTTCTGGCTCTGGGTTGTGAACAGATATGTTGATAAAAGAACTTTATTTATAATACGGCCAGAAAAGTTACCATTCTTAAAATTTTTTTACGTGTAGTGCCTTGCTTGAAGTTATAGTCTACTAAGATAATTAAGTTTTTGCATAATGGAGCTCTTTCTTTCCAACTTCATCACAGAGAGAGAGAGAGAGAGAGAGAGAGATCTCAGGGGCCTGTCATCAAAAGAGGACGATAAAAGAAGAACGAGTCGTTTATTTTAGCACCAGACCTTAAGCAAGTAAATTAATTTACTGGAAGAAAAATAGGTGGAGAGAGTAACCAGCAAGGCCTGCCTGGCATTGAAGGCTAGAACATTTGTGCTGTTCTTTTCAAGAGATTGTGCAAGAACCACTAACTGTATAAATTCCTTGATACTGCCAAGGTCAGGGGAAACTATGTACATCTGCAAATGAGCACTGGTCATCAAAGTTAAAGCAGCTCATGGCGGGGGAGGCGGAGACAGCAGTGTTAGGGCTGCTTCCAAGCCTAGTCACTTCTCTTCTTCCTCCTTCCCTTCCTCCCTCCCTTCTTTCCTTCCTTCCTCCCTCCCTTCCCTCCTTCCTTCCTTCCTCCCTCCCTTCCCTCCTTCCTTCCTCCCTCCTTTCCCTCCTTCCTTCCTCCCTCCCTCCCTTCCCTCCTTCCTTCCTTCGTTCCTTCCCTTCCCTTCCCTTCCCTTCCTTTCTTCCTTCCTTCTGTCCTTCCTTCCTTCCTTCCTTCCTTCCTTCCTTCCTTCCTTCCTTCCTTCCTTCCTTCTTTGTTTCTCTCTCTCTTCCTTCCTTCCTTCCTTCTTTGTTTCTCTCTTCCTTTCTTCCTTTCCTTCCTTCCTTTCTTTCCTTCCTTCCTTCCTTTCCTTCCTTCCTTTCCTTCCTTCCTTCTCTCTTTCTTTATTTCTTCCTTCCTTCCTTCCTACCTTCCTTCCTGCCTTCCTTTCTCTCTCTCTCTCTTTCTCTCTTTTTTTTTTCATTTCTTCATTTTCTTAAAGACATGTGTTCTCCCTGGCTACATTTATGTACCTGGCAGTATTCCTAAGATGAATACCAAATGCTCAGTGGATGCCTGCCAGTTGGCTTTATTTGGACGGCTCCACAACATGGCAACTTTCATTCAGAGTAACGCCGTCATCCGAGCTCTGCTATATGCTCTGCGGTGGCTGGCCAGGACCCACAAACTGTTTCCACTGCTAATTTTCACAGGTCACCTTGCCGTGCCAACTGGTGTCCTTCATGCGGAGACTTCAGCCTTAGGAATCAGCAACTCTTTCTTGGAATTTTCAAGTGCCATTATTCTTTGGGGGCTCACGAGGGAGAACTCTGCAGCCGATCTGGGGTTGTGCTCTCGCCAACATATGTTGTGGTTGTAACAAAATCATCCTGTCGCTTCCAAGGGCTTCCAGAATACAAATCAGGATGACAAAATGGAATGAACCAAATATTTAACAGAAGGTTGCATGACACTTTCAGAACACGGCATTCTAAACAAATTCCGTCTCTTCCAGTACCATGTTCTGGGTGCCGCGTCTTTGGACCTTTTATTAGTTCAGATTGGCTTTGAATGTGAATGATTAATCACAGAGACACACAGTCTATTTTTTAGTTTTGTTTTGCAAAGACAGATTAAATTGTGATAATGATTACAGACTCCAGGCCTGCGGAGACTGATATGTTTAAGGTTGGATAAATCTTTCAGACCTTAAATACTGGCTTGTTGCCTTGTTATGCGGCATTCGTCACAAACACAACTATAAATAATAAAGTGGGAGATTTATTGCCACTGTGGTTTCCTGTAAACATCCTTCTGTCTTATTAGGCATTCACCTAGGTTTTGTGAATGACAGAACCTGTTCTAAGACCTTTTAAGAACTCATCTTCAATACATCAGTATAAAAATACTGAGCTTTTCAGCAAAGAATTCCCTTGTTCTTTTTACGGTATAAATCTATATACTGTCATGAATGTTTTGCTCTTTTTTTTTCAGGAGGCATTTTAGAAAGTATTAAAACAAAACTTAGGTTTTTGTACTTCTTACAATTAGCTTTAAAGTGTCTTTTTAATTTCTTTTAACGTTTTTGTTTATTATTGAGAGACAGAGAGAGACAGAGCATGAACATGGGAGGGGCAGATAGAGGGGGAGACACAGAATCTGACGGAGGCTCCGGGCTCTGGGCTGTCAGCACAGAGCCCAACACGGGGCTCGAACTCACGAACTACAAGATCATGCCCTGAGCCAAAGTCGGACGCTTAACCGACTGAGCCACCCAGGTGCCACTAAGGTGTCTTTTTTAATGTAGATTTTGTGGGAGAACAAAGGCATGAGTAGCTATGAAATCTGCCCTGTTCCCAGACCTGTTCACCTCCTCTAGGACCTAGGCTCAGTTAAGACCTCTGATGATTAAAATGATTTTGCGGGTTGAGGCATTTTTCTCTTAGATTTTCCCATTGATATAAATATGTAATTTTAAAACCGAGAATTATTTTCGCAGGTGTTTTTAGTTTCTTCGACTCTCAGATGTTTCAAATTATAATATACTTTCCACTTATACCCCATTTTCTGCCGTTATTCATCCTCTGCTTGGCCAATCTATGCAGTCTCAGACGTCCTAGACTGAAGTAACCCCACAAGATTAATCGAGAATTTACAAAGGATCTGATACGGAGTAACTAGTATGACTAAGAAAATGGAATTTCGCTAAATCGTGGACTTACAAAAAGCGTATGTTTTGGCCGCACCCTAAATGTTTAGAACTATCACTCCAGATCACTTACTTAGCTCAAGGTTAACCGTTCACGTGTCTTGGGTCTTTGCCGGCACCATACCTGAGATAGTCGTCTGGTCCCACCAACGATAGCAATCTTTTATGGATGGAATTATTGTCAGCGTCTCTATTGATTTGTTTCTGGAAATTTTCGTGTCTGATGGTTATCAGATGCTAAGGAAGTCCTTTCTGAGATTTTGGCTCATGGCTCCAAAATATTTGCTATGGTTCAGTTCAACAAGTCATTATTTAGTTCTATCTCATCGTTATTCCACATTCGTGACCAGGCACGTGTGTTTCTTACAAAGACCCCGAGATGGAGCAGAGTAACCCAGCCCCCACCCCTATCTCAGATCTTAATCATGCTTCCTTTCCCTAAGTGCTTGTTTTAGACTTTGACCATAAAGTGGGGGGGAACAGGAAAAGAGTCACAGGAGGGGAGAACCTTTTTGTAGAGTCTTCCATGGATGCCTAATTGGGAAAATGTAGATGGAGCCCTTCGGGAAGTCCCTGTCCCCTGCACCAGCTCACTGTCCATGTCATCCCTCCAAAACTGTCATCAAGTTTGAGAGAATTATCTTGGCTCAGGGCCTTCCACCTCCCTTCCCGATGTCCTAATGTCGTTGGTGTCTGTAAGACATTCCAGCGTCCACTCCTTTTACTTCATACCTGGTGACAAGTCATCAGGGGACAGCTTGACTGTTTGGGCTTCTGACAAGGATACTTTGCCTTAACTCTGCTTTCCCTTCTCCGTCCTGTCTGACAGTCTGGGCCCTGTGACCTCACCAGTTTTTCTTTCCTGGAAAGTAATATTTTCTATAAGCCAGGGCTCTTGTTTCTCCTAGAGGTGGAAGCTTGACGCTCTATTCCCCTTTAGAGGCCTCATGCCCACGGAAAGAGTCGTGATTTCTCTGTGGTCAGTGTGCTGTATTTGAACATTGGTAAATGTGGGGCACCTGGGTGGCTCCGTTGGTTAAGTGTCGACTTCAGCCGTCTCATGATCTCGTGGTTTGTGGATTCAAGCCCTGCGCTGGTCTCTGTGCTGACGGCTCAGAGCCTAGAGCCTACAGCCTGCTTTGGATTCTCTCCCTCTCTTTGTGCCCCTCGCCTTCTTAGCTCTGTCTTTCTCTCAAAAATAAATAAACATTAAAACAATTTTAAATAAAAAAAATTGGTAAATGGTCAGCCACCAAAAGCCCCCCACTCCCACTCAACCAAACCAGACAAGCTCACTGTTCGTTTGAAAGACAAGTACTGAGGTGGTGGATTATTTTGCTAGCACTCTTGTAACTCTTCGGTAGAGTTGTGTTACATCCCACAAACTAGGTGGCTTCAACAACAGAGATCGTCTCACGGTTCTGGAGGCCAAGACTGGGAAACCGAGGTGCTGGTGGGATTTCTTCCTTCTGAGATCACAAAGGAAGGATCTGTTGCTGGCTTCTCTTCCTGGCTTGCGGGGGACTCTCTTCATGTTCATGCGGTTGCTCCCTGTGGTGGCTCAGTCTCCACATTTTGCCCACTCCCCTTTTGTCCCCCCCCCCCCTTTTTTTTAATTGAAATTTTAGTTAAGATATAGTGCAGTGTTGGTTTCAGGAGTAGCATTAAGTGATTCATCACTTACATATCACACCCAGCCCTCATCACAAGTGCCGTCCTTAGTACCCATCACCCATCTAGCCCGTCCTCACCCACCTCCCGCCGTCTCCCCAGAGTTTCTTCTCTGTCCTTATGAGCACATCAGACATGTTGGATTAGCATTATTCTGAATGACCTCATTTTATCATAATTACCTCTACGAAGACGCTATCTCCAAATAAAGTCACATCCTGAGCGACCCAGGCTTAAGTCTTCAACATCTGAGTTTGGGGTGGGGTCATAATTCAACCCATAGTAAATGGTGACTATTATAATTAGTTCCATATGTAATTTTGTTTTTTTGTAGCGTTACTGTTTAACATGAAGATAGATTTACACTAAAAAGGCAGCATAGAAATAAGTCAGTCGGAGAAAGACAAATATATGATTTCACTCACATGTGGAATTTAAGAAACACAAACAGATGAACATAGGGAAAGGGAAGGAAAAGGAAGAGAAAAAGAGACAGGGAGGCAGCCCGTAAGAGGCTCTTAAATCCAGAGAATAAACTGAGGGGTGCTGGAGGGGTGTCGGGTAGGGGGATGGGCTAAAGGGGTGATGGGCACTAAGGAGGGCAGTTGTTGGGATGAGCACTGGGTGTTGTATGCAAGTAATGAATCACTAAATTCTACTTCTGAAACCATTATTACACTCCATGTTAACTAAATAGAATTTAAATAAAAATTTTTAAAAAGCTCTCATATATCAGAAAAACATCTTTTTCTAAAATATTAAAGGAGTAAAAAGGTACATTTCCCCCATATGTGTCCATGTGATTTGTATATCTTCCTGTGTATGAAATAATTCATGAAAATTTCATGTATTTCTTATAATTTAACAAACGCAACTACTAGGTCAATTATGAATTCTCTTCCATTTTCGTTGTATGAATTTTCATTTAGATTATTCCATTTCTTCAAAGTATATGACTTTCTTTTTTAAAAGTTTTTTTTAATGTTTATTTTTGAGAGAGGTAGACAGAGTACAAGCAAGGAAGGGGCAGAGAGAGAGGGAGACCCAGAATCCGAAGCAGGCTCCAGGTTCCGAACTGTCAGCATGGAGCCTGATGTGGGGCTCATACTCACAAACCATGAGATCACGTCCTGAGCCAAAGTTAGACAGTTAACCGACGGAACCTCCCAGGCGCCCCTATAAGACTTTCTTTATAAGGCCTTGATAACTTGCACTTAAGGACATGTCATTTAACATTTATAAGATGTTCAAAAGGCTTGGGGCTTTTAGAGATTAAATTCATCAGTGTAACCCAGAATCTGGCTCACGCTTTAGCATATGTTGTGTGATGGGTAAAACACATACGAACTATTGCATATCTACAACAGGTGGATTCTTCGCACTTAGTTTCATGATCCCTGTCGTTACACACACCTGAGCATTTTTGCACCTATGTGTGTGTGAGTTTGTATTTGTGACTTTTAGGTGTCCCTTGTACCCTTAAGCCTCTCACATTTAAAAACAGAGCTAAATTTAAAAATGTAATTATATGGCCTATGTCACTATTTTTCGTATGTATCAAGATCTGAGCTATTTAAAAATAATTTTTATACTCGCGCTTCTCGCGGTGAATTATTAACTCTATTGAGTTCTTGCAGTTACGATTTCTAGCTTAGAGTCATTTCATACCAAGAGGAGTGAGGAGTTGAGGTCCCCCCTTAATCTTTCTCTCCATGACACGGAGAACTGTGGCCATGAGAAAAACCACATGGTGGGTCAGAATGCCATGTTGTGTATTAGCTGCTTGTGGGGAAAAAAACAATCAAAGATCGTATGGCTTCTCTTGCTGATGCCTTTGATGAGGTTTACTGGTTCACCAAGGTGAGAAACATGCTGAAGAATGTTATTTACTCTTTTCAAGGTTTTATTTGAAGTAATGTGTCTTTGCTAAGCAGAATGTGTTTAAGGAGTCCAGCCTGGAAGTCTCAGTGAAAGATTTCATAGTCAAATGTGTCCTTAGCCTCAGAGCGTTGGGCCGTGTGCATTTTGGAAACAGTTCCCAAGGGATTCTAATGCTTGCTCAGGATTAAGCGCTATGACCTGGAAGGAATCAAGGGATCAGACTGGGTCATAAAAAAAAAAATTAGGTAGGAAGCAGCCACCAGGAAACTAGTAAACTAAGACATGACTTACTGACATATAAATAGCTTTTTTTTTTTAAGTTTTTTATTTATGTTGACAGAGAGTGTGCGTACGCACGTGACTGATGGGGGAGGGGAAGACAGGGAGAGAGAGAATCATAAGCAGTCTCCATGCTGTCAGTGCAGAGCCCAATTTGGGGCTCAGTCCTACAAACTATGAGATCATGACTTGGCCCAAAATTGAGAGTCAGCCACTCAACCAACTTAGCTCCCCTGGGCGCCCCAATAGCCATTTGTGAACTTAGAGGAAGTGTGTATTTTAGTGGAGGAGCAAAAGGGAGGCCCGTGTGAGCCCCAAGAAAATGATATTTTATTCTGAAGAGTAAGAAAAGAAAGTTTTTGGGCATTTGTTCCAAGAACGATTTTATATTGAAGTTTTCAATTTAAATTAAGAAATTGAAACACTGAAATTAAAATTCAAAATCGAATTAAGAATAATTTAAAATTCAAAATGTTAAGCACACAGGCTACTTGGGGGATGCTAAGTATCCACGTATGTGGAATCTGGATGCGTGGAGAGATGGATGGGAGATGAGCTTGGGGGGTTGGAGGGCCCCACATCACAGGGCTTCTGTGCCATGAGTTACGCGGCAGCTTCCGGGGTCAGAGAAGCTTTGAAAAAATGCACTGATGGGCTGGCTGATTGGAAACCAGTCCTTGTCAAAGAACATATTGGAATAAAATGATTGTGATAGCTAAGTTTTATTGAATACTGATGGTGTGCCAGCCACTCCGGTAAGCACTTTATTCATAATCAGTGACACAGCTCACTGAGGCGGGTGCTGTCAGCATCCCCATTTACCAGGTGATGAATTGAGGCCTTATGTTAATAATTTGCCCCAGTTCATACTCTTAAAAGTACATAGATATTAATAGATCAAATTGGTGTGTTCTCGGGGACGTTTAAGGTGTGTGTTTGGGCAATGAGAGACTTTAGGTCACAATCTGGCAAGATGTGACATGGTAGTTCTGGGTCATTGGGCCAACGCCTGCCATTATGACTGCGCGTGGAAGGCCCGGGGTCCCGCCACCTGAGCCATGGCTCTGACAAGAGCAGGGCAACCTGTTGGGTCCCAAGAGTGGAGCTGGCCTCAAGCTGAGCTCCAGGTCCATCAAGGATTAGAAAGGTCACCTCTTTAGTGCCAGTATATATGAAGAAGGGCTGGTCAAGGGTAGAGAGTCTCAGTGGAGGCTGTATTAATCATACCATTATTTTCATTTTGCTCTAGTTTTGAACAATTTCAAAGTAGTTTGGGGCAGGGGGAAGTGGTGGGATGGAAGGGAGAGGATAGAGGGCTGACTAAGCTAATGGCAAGGCTCTGTGGGAGCCCAGGACCCCCCCGGGCAGGGGCGAGAGAGCTGTGCCTGCTCAACGGAAGCACACAGAGAAGGACCGGGCGATTCTCTCTCAGACATTCCCTCCACAGTGTCCTGCCTGCCTGTCCGCCCGCCCTCCTCTCCAGATGTTTCTGGGGCCAAAAGGCCTAATCAAACAGAGGTGGGAGGCAAAGGCTGATGTCTTCTAACCGGCAACCTCCTTCTAGAATTTTGCATTAAAAAAAAAAATCTTATAAGACTGTTTCAACAGATAAAATAAAACCATGTACG
Source organism: Paguma larvata (assembly GCA_030068075.1). Lineage (NCBI taxonomy): Eukaryota > Metazoa > Chordata > Mammalia > Carnivora > Viverridae > Paguma > Paguma larvata. The sequence goes on from JAINVK010000382.1 coordinate 66,329, forward strand.
AATACAATACAAATAGGTTTTCCTCACAGATGTGAAGTTGAAGAAGGTTAGAGGGTTTATGGCCCCAAACAGCTGCTTATCTTAGTATCGTATTGTGGCTCTTTCAGTGCATTTGCACAAACCCCTTTGAACCAGCCGTGCTGACTGACAGCCATTTTCCCCTGAGTAGCAGTAGTCATTAGTGGTCATATAAGTTGCCAATCAGCCACTCTCTTTCTGCCGCAGGCCATTCGTTTGTGGGAGAGCCGTTGTTTGGGAAAATTAGGTTATTTGGTTACCAAGAGACTCTGCCCTTTACCCTACCTAATTACCCTCTTTTGGAAGAAGAATTGCTTAGTATTTGTTAGACAACTCCGCGTGCTAATGGGCTTCCGGGGAGATGTTTACGGCTTTCCTATAAAACAGATCAGAGCAGTTGTCCTATTGTTTTCCATTCATATAAGAAGCATCAGCATCCTGAAGATGTGATAAGTACTGTGAATGCAATAGACTATGTTCTCATGATTAAAAAACAAAAAAAGATGGCATGGGGTCCGATTTTCAGACACAATCCTTTCAGGACCAGACATCAGTGTTCAGTCTTACTTATTCAGGGCAGAAAAGTGACTTTGGATTCAGGATTTGCAAGCACCTACACTTTCTTTAGGAAACGGTGTCTCCGAGCATTGGTCTGTGTCAGTGTGAGAACAACACTGGAGACAGGCCACGGGAGCACGTGCTGTCTGACTCCGCTCGAGTTTATTTGTGCTACGTTCTCTCTTACCGGTTCTCGTTTACTCCTCTGCGCATGCGTTCACTTACGCGTTTGTTCACCGACGTGTGGCGTGTCTTTGCCAGGCACTGGGCCAGATAGAAAACAAAATAACACGGTTCTTTCCAATCATAAAATAAACAAGTCTTGGGGATGCGGTGCACAGCGTGGTGACTGTCGTTTATAAGGCCATGTTGTATGTTCGCAAGTTGCTAAGAGAGTAAATACCTTTATCACAACGGGGAGAAATAGCTAGTTTGTGTGGTGATGGATGTTCATGGACCAGACTTATTGTAGTGATCTTTTCACAATATATACCTATATCAAATCCTTTAGATGTTGTACATTTAAAACTAATACAATGTCGTATGCCCATTGTATCTCAATAAAAATAACAAGGTTTCTAGATGAAAATATTAGAGTATGAAATGTATTAGTGCTTTACGGGCCATTGTTATGAGTTCTGTAATTGACGTGAGTTCAGAGTGTGGCAGAGACACAGGGAAGGGGCTGGGTGCTTCTCCCGTGGGAAAAGGAAGAGAAGGGCCCGGAGGAAGTTGTATCTGAGCTGGATTGAAAGGTGAGGTGAAGCGTTCTAGGAGAAGAATTGGGGAGGGATATGGCAGGTTGAGAGAGTCGTCCTATGCCAAGGCAGGAAGAAGAGAGGGAGGAAATGGCATTTTCTGTCTGTGATGGCTGCTGGCCAGGTGGGTGGGAGACGAGACCAAGCACGGAGAGGTGTCTGAAACACGGAGAACGGGGTCCCTGCGTCCACTTCCTCCATGCAGTACACCCGTGGCGTTCTCTGGCTTTTCCCATCAGGACCACTTCTGTAGCAGGGGAGGTGTTTACGTATCTTTCAAACACCTTGTGCACATACATCGTTCTGAACACACTGTTCAGGACCTACTCTCTGTTGACAAACGCCATAGAAGGACTCCTCCTCGTGGCTAGCCGTGAGCGCGGGGCATTTTAGAGACCAGTATATTTATCGACGAAAGCCATATCCCTTCTTTTTCCCTTCAGACTGACATGAGATTGGCCATAGATGTTTATATTTCTGTGGTGCGAGGAGTTGTAGGTTTCTGGGTCAGAAATATGCTCTGTTTTAGATTTCAGACCAAAGGAATCTCCTGAGAAAGTTATGTAATTTAACCAGTAAGCTTTAAATATAAATCGATCCTATATCCATAATATATGTGGCCACATATATACATATACATGTATAAATATATGCACATTTCTTTTGACAGATTGTTTTAGGGATTACATGATTAGCGTAACCTAACATTATCCTTAAAGTCATAAGTATTTCCATTATAAATTAACAGCGACAAATCTTAACAATCAAGGCAGTTCAAATCTGAAGTAATTGGTACCACATATTTTTAGGAGTTCCTTTGTTTTAATACTCTAATACTTCCTGGATATATTTTGAGAGACTATAAACACTTTATTATTTGGGGATTAGTTTCTTTGTGCACTAATTCTTTTGGTTTATGAGGTACAGTTCAGGCCGACAAAGAAAAGGGACAAGGTGTTGTGGGTCCTCAGATCTCTCCAGAATGGGGAAGAGAAGAGAAATGAACAAAGCTTGGGAAGTACTTTGAGGTTTCTAAGCCGTCTAGATCTCACTATCTTCCTATTTTCCTTTCCAGTTATTGAGAATACAACTGGAAAGGGGCACCCGGGTGGCTCAGTCGGTTGAGCGTCTGACTTCAGCTCAAGTCATGCTCTCATGGTTCATGGATTAGAGCCTCACGTTGAGCTCTGTGCTGAGAGCTCGGAACCTGGAGCCTGCTTCAGATTCTGTGTCTCCCTCTCTCTCTGCCCCTCCCCTGCTCATGCTCCCTCTCTCTCAAAAATAAATAAACATTAAAAAATTTTTTAAAAGACTGAAAAGTCCTTAGAGCCTGCGGCCCCCACTGCACCCTCCCCCACAAAGTCACCGCCCCTCCCCCGTTCATAAAGGTCAAGTGTTCAGAATAGTTCTCAGCTTCTTAAGGGCAGATTGGTACAGATTAGGTAGGGGTGCTGGGGAGAGCACACCCCTCATTTTCCCTCTCTTTAGGCCACTCAACCCTGCAGCTCATGTCAGAAATGCTTGAGCTGATGGTGGAAAATGGTATTTTTATTTTAGTTTGTGGCTCTGCTGCTCAGTACCCGTGTCATCTGGTAAAGGTACACGAACCCTCAGCTCCTCTGCAAAGTAAGGGTAGTAATACAGAACGGCACAGGGGCCATTGTTAGGAGTTCTGTAACAGAGCTATTGGGGGGAACGCTTCAACTTGCTCATAATCTCCATCATCACAGATCTACAGTCTAAGGGAAACCAGAACATTCCCTAGGCGAGTGCGGCTCTAAAGACAGGTGTCCGCTCAAACAAACGGATGACCCTAGTGAAAGCTACGTGCTCACAGAACAAATGCATTTTCTCAGCAAGTTTCTCCAGGCCACCTGCCACCTCCATGCGGGGCGCTTTAGATTTCGCCTCTAAACCCCTTTGGGTTGGAAAGGCCAGAGGGACCACGGTGACACCTCCACGTCTAAAAACTAATCATGCAGATGTTTCGTATTCTGTGCACTTGGATTGTCATCGTTGCTGTTGTTCGTTTGGATTATTATTTTTTTTTTTTAATTCTTTTGCAAAGGAAAGCTGGGGAGCCTCTCGCTCGAGGCTGAAAGGCACTGGTGCTGAATAATCCAGCTACGAGAAGAATCCTTAATCAATAGATAATTAACTGATTTTTCCCCCTTAGAAACTGATTTTGCACAGCGTCTTACATAAAAGGAGCTTCATTCAGCAAAGATGTGGTGTCTTGATATCTTAGTCTAGATTTGAGTCCTTCCCGCCCACCTCAATATTTTTGTTTGTTTCTGGAAGCTATATTTAGAATACGTCAATCATTTTACACTGCCATTTTTTTTTTCATTCTCTGACCTCAGGAGCGAAAAGATCCATTTTGTCTGTTTAGCTTTCCAACCTCACTCAGATATTTGAATACAACCTCCAGGTTCTTTTTGATTATTGGTGTGCTTCTGGTGCTGTGTAACTGTGGACGATGAGCCTAGCTGATTTAGTGGGCAATTAGTTGGACTGTAGCAATCCATTTTGAAAAGCAAAATGTGTATTATTTACGCCAGGTATAAGCTTTTGGTGGATGATGTGTGTGGACCCATGATGTTAATTCGGTGTTGGCTCGCGTTTCCCTGCAAAGACCTTGTGAAGCGAGCTTGAGCTTTTCTACGATTTTTTTACAGCCAAGAAATTTGAAAAAGAACTCTTTTCTTCTGTTTAGTCCACTCATAATTCCCATCTTAACTGTACATAATAAATGGTGACTAGGTACCCGGACTAGCCTAAAGAACCCGATTATACCAATCCTAGCTACAATAGCGTAGAGTTTCAAAGAAGATGGAGAGCGCTAATACTGTGGCCTTTGTGGTAATTTAAAAGAAACTGATTCTTCCTATTTGATGTACCTGACGTGTATTAGAAAAAAATAAGTTTGGTTTAAAGATGCTTAGGAGTAGGTAGCGTGACGGTGCGTTGGTAGACCTAGAAAAGTCTGGTGCACAATGAGTCATTCTTTTGTGTGGGAGGACATATATGGGTTTACTGGGTGGTTCCACTTAAAATATCTATTGTCATTCTTGTTTTATGCTTAAAAAAATAGGTGTTTTTTTCTGATCATACAATTAAGTAGATGCACACTTAAAATAATTTAAAAAATAAAGATCGGTCAGGATTCCACTCTCCAGATCTATTTCTATTTTAAAGTACAATGGAGAGAATTAGGATAAAAGCATAATTGCATGGTTAAACCTTGCCCCCGAATAAAGTCCTCTGGTTGGGTGTAACTTCAGAGTATTTTGCTCGATTTTAGGTTTCTGTCCAAATGTTTATGTGACATGAGGTCGATATTTTGTACTAGGTAGTATAGATTAATATATTTTTTAGAAAATTCTACGTGACATATTTGCCTCCACGCTTATTGTTTATATTTATGGCACCATTTTTTTTTCTTCCTCACATCCTCCCTCCAATTTTCCAGTGTTGATCTGCAAACAGAACCGCAACAAGAAGATACATCAGTTAGAACTGTCCGTTGCAGGAGATGGTAAACTAAGGGTGGCTTAAGCAAAAAGGAAATTCGGGGAACCACTTAACTGTGGAAGCCCAGGTGTTGGTGATTGGAGTAGCTCGTATGTCATTGGACCCTTGATTTCTTTCCATCTCTCGTTGCTACTGTCTCCCACGTTTGCTTCATTCTTTGTTCTAGGTGGTGGCAGAACAGTTCCCAACAGCGTTGGGTCTACCTCCTTCCACGTTGCGTTGTATCTCATTGACTCTGGATTGAAAGACTGTGTGGCCATGAGCTAATAGCTCGCGTGGTCCATGATCTCCTGATTGGCCAGACCTAAGCTCTGTGCGCTCTCTGAAGGTGGGAGTTGAGTCAACTTGACATAGACCCATGGACTAAGAGTGAGAGAAGTGGCGACTTCTCAGGAGAAATATCAGAAGGCTATTTGTTACCAGGTAGAAGACAGTGGAAAACAGAATGAGGTCCACTTTAGGGGGAAAATGAAGCCTATTGACCTGGGAATGTGTATGCAAATATATCCTGATAAGAATATGTATTATACACATGGGTGTATGTGCTACCTGTATATTTTTTAAATGATCAAATCATTATCTTTATGTAAAGCCATCCCAGGTTGCCAGTATAAAATTAGAATGTTTCCGTGTCGTGTGCGTGTTATATACGTGTTCTGAAAAAAAGCCCTCCTGGGGACAAGAAGACTAGCTAAAACTAATAATTATGGCCTTAATAACATTTGAGCAGCAGCAAGGTACTAGAGGTAGAAGAGAGAGTTACACCGGTTTTAGAAAACAATAAATTATGTTCCTTTTTTTTTCCCAATGAATTTAATCATATGGTGATTTTTATAAGCAGCAAGTCATGTTCTTGAAAATGATTATTTTTGGCTTGAATATGGTGTTGCCAGGCTTTGCAACCACACTAGATACCTTCAGGGAATTTAATGAGATGTTTGAGAATCTTACTGATTGGAGGAAACAACGTATTAAGAGTTAAATTAGATTTTTCAAGTAATAACGATGACTTTTGCTTGGAATCTTAATTCAATGGAAAGATTCATTGGCCAATTTGTGAGGTGTTCAACGCTGCATAAGTTATATTCAGTACTGCTGACTCTGTCATTGGAAGCATGCTTGGCACACATCCCAAGAAAATCATTGTTTTCAGACCTTTGTAGTAATGACTGCCCATTATGCTTAATAGCACCGGGGATTTTGCTATTGGAATTGGGTAGATCTGTTAAGGACATACAATCTTGTCTTCTGCTGAGAATTAGGGTTCCTTCTGGCATATGCTTCACTCATGTTCTCCATCCAGGAAATGCAAGGGCTGACCTTTTAGAAAGAGGATTGGGACCATTTAGGATTTTTTTGGTCGTGAGTGTGAGAGTCCCATCTCAAACTTGCATAAACAAAAAGGGATTTGTTGCCGTCCGTAACTGTGAAAGGCCTGGATGCTATTGCAAATGACAGGATGCTGACAGGAGTGTGTTGGGTTTTCTCTTACCAGACGAGACTTCCCCCTTGCAGGCAGGGACATGGCAAGAGGAAGTTCCAGGCTCCCTTCTTGCCAGCTTTGATAACAGAGAAGACACGGCTGCTTCTTTCTTTTACTCTCTCTAATTCCCATCCAATGAACCACACAATAGGACTCTTCCTTGACCTGATTAGTTCACGTACCATCTTTTGGACGAATCTCTGTGGACGAGGATGGAATACTGTGAAGGACCAGCTTGGTCAAATGTGTGTGTGCAAGGGTGGGGAGGTGGCATGGTTAGAGTAGGGGACGGGCAAGTCAACCAAAGAAGGCGGCGGGGAGGAGGGGGTTATCAGAAGAAGTTGAAAAGGATGCAGGGCAAGCCAGGGGAACTCGTTGACCTTCTTTGCACGTGATGTTTATAACAAGCGTCTCTTTGTTACCTGCACAATGTGCGGAGGAAGCACACACTTCATAGATCTCATGTGTCCCTTGTCATACCCTGTGTCTTTCCCATGAAGTAATGGGTCCTCTAGACATACAGCTACATAAAAGATAGAGCAGAGTGGGAGGTAAGGGATCTCCTATCCTGGGGAATTACAAGGGTGACGTCTTTCAAGGTGCGAAGAGCCAGCTCTTCTTTCTGAGTAGTTGATTGAAAATGCTTTTCTCTTCTCTTGAATTTTCACTCTGCCCCTTAGATGCCATTTGCATTATGCTTTCTAGTTTTTCATGCAATTTTTTTCATATATCATTTCTTTCCAACAATACAGTATCTTCTGAGGGAACGGAAATAGAAGTTTACAGAACATAGTCCCAAGGTCCCGCAGCTAGGAGATGGCAGAGGCAGGAGTTAACCCCGCTGCCCTGTGCCCACTGTACCATACCTGACTGTCTTTGTTATCACAATTTTGTTTTAATGTCAATGTTACCAGTAGTCACTGCCAGGAGCCTATAGATATTTTACTTTACCTTCAATGTGTCTTACTTAATTGACAAGTATAAGATTAGCATGCCAGTGTTGGCCACTGAGTGGCAGAATTGCCTGGCAATTACAAGGCCAGTCTCTCGAATCAGACTGCCTGAGTTCAAATCTGTGCTCCCAAGCTCCCTGGTTGTCTGACTTAACCCTTATGAGTTTCAGTTTAGCTTCAAATAGGGAAATGAAATAGAGCCTATCTTATAAAGCCATCGTGAGAAATGAAAAAAAAAAAAAAACCCGATGTAGATGAAGGAAAGCTATTTCATCAAATCCTATGGTTTACATTAGCCTGATACATGGTAAACTCAATAAATATTGGGTTGAAGGGTGCTAATAAAACATTCCAACCAGTGGCTTATTTTAGGACAGTGTGTATATCCCTATAGGATACCCACAGTGAGAGATGTATTCATGATTGAAAGATTCTGGAACATGTTAAGGAAGAGGTGCGTAAGACATCTAGGCCACAGGGGCATTGAGTTTGGTTTTTAGCCTTTTTGGGCGGATTTAGGGTTCCTTATAATATCAGGTTCATTCTTTAATATTTTCTGCATCCTATAGTGAATAATTGGGGGTTCTGAATATGGGGAGGCATGCTTTTCTACTGTTGCCCATCACATAATTTCTTAATGTGAAAAGCAAGGACACTGTATGCTTTGTTGATGTTTAGAAGTTTGTATCCTGTGGTAGGACTGTATCTTGTTCCATTTTGGTAGGTTTTGCAAATGCTTGGCAATTCACGAAGACTTGTAAATGTTTAGATTTTACATTTCTATAAAATGTAAATGTCTATAAAATTTCTATAAAAGTACCACAAATACACTTGCAAATTAGTAAACTCAGGGGAACTGGGGGGAGCAGAAGTAGTTTGAGGAGAGAAAACTGTCATTGGTGAGTCTCAAATGGCCTTTCTTAAGTGAGTACTTTTATTAGTAAAAATCTAGTAATAGAAACTTCTGGAGAGTGAAAAAGAGACTCTCTAATAGCCAGTGAATTGAAACTGTGTCCTATAATAGTTTACCTTTTGAACACTGTGAAAATTTTGTTCAAACTCGTCATTGCTCAAGACAAGTACAATCTTAGTACCATTGAGGGTAGAAATTTGAGACACCTTTGTTGCTGACACTAAGTTGGCTTTATTGTTTTGTAAGATTCGGGCACTGGGGAGGTATCTGCACCAAATACCTATCCCTTCTAACCCGGGCTTAAATTTAAATACAATTTAGATTTGTCGAATATGCCCTTTGCACTTTTGCCTTAACTAATACAAATGTTTAAAAAAAACAAATTCATTGTAAAGAATTGAGACTTTTTATTTTGGTTTCAAGACTTAAAAATGAAACATAGACGTTTAGAAACACAAATCAAAGTGAAGAGTGTTACAGCATCCGCGAAATAACAATTCTTTAAAATAAAGTATTAATATATAACATATGAATAAAATAATCTTTAAATCTGTTTTATTAACCACTTTCAACTAGAGACTGGTAAAATTATTTTGTTTGGTTGATGAGAACTTATGTCACTATAGGGTCTTCCTTTTAAATCCTTTTAAATGAATCTATAGAATATTCCATTTTTCATGTTTCTTAATACTAAAGACGATGGAATTATGTTGGCCAGTGTCAACATTTGCACAACGAAGTTTGAAATACAGATAGCCGCTGTTGCCATTATGTCTGCCATTGCCATTGGTTTGGTACTAAAGGGTCATCTCCTTTGACTGACGGCCTCAACGTAGCAGAAACTGGAAAGATCCGCATTCTCCCAACATATTCGTTGGTTAATTTTACTCTATACGTTTACTTTGTTGCATATTAAATAAATAAGACGGATGCTAGTCAAGCGATGTGTAGGTTGGGTCAGAATTAAATGATTACGTGTGGAGAACAGGCGAGAATTACCGAAATATTAAATCTACATCAGGAGCAAAACGTTTTATGAGAAACATTCATTTTGTTAAAGTTAACAGGTTCTTATTCACTAAGCCCTCAGAAGTCTACATACTCAAGGGCGCCTAGGGGGCTCATTCGGTTAATCTAATTGCCAGTCTTCGCCTCAGGTCATGATCTCACAGTTCATGGGTTTGAGCCCCGCGTTGGACTCTGTGCTGGTAGCTCAGAGCCCGGAGCCTGCTTCGCTTTCTGTATCTCCCTCTCCCTCTGTCCCCGCCCCCCCCCTTGCCCTCTGTCTCTCTCTGTCTCTATCTCTCTCACTCTCAAAAATAAATAAACATTTAAAATATTTTTAAAAAATCTACACATACACACACATATACATGTGTGTACGTGCACAGTCAACACGCAATTTATAACACACCAACTCACATCCATGCCCAGAGGCACTGCCAGGGGATAGAAGGCTCCAGTCTTTTGCCTTTTTAAAAACAAAATACCCCCCATGGATTATTATGGTGTCCAGTAGAAAGAAAGCACCCTCCGTGCTTTTACAGCCGAAACCTGGCTCGGTGGGGGTGAGTGCTTGCTGCTGCACTTTTCACGGATGCTTTCCGAGGGCTAAGACTGGGTTGAATTCCGAATTCAGCTACTGGAGACGAGAACTCCTTTTGTGTCTTCATCAGAGTCATTTCTAGTATGCCACAGAAAATTGCACACTCCAATTAGGACTACGTAGCGTTTACTAAACAGTCATATGAGCGGATGTATCTCTGGCTTTGTACAAACAGGGTAAGGAAAGTAGTTGGGGGTGGGAGTTGGCTATTGACAATAAGTGCACACCCAATATACATCTCAGGTTCTCCCTCTCCTTTTTTTGGTGGTTGTTAACTGAGGACGTCGACTCAAATTAGGGAAATGTAGACACGATGTCACTTGATAGTATTTGTTCTCTCTTTTAAGTGATAAGTCTGTAGGCATTGAGGACTTTATCTTCATAATGTACCTGATCCTCGACGTGTCTATGTGTTATGTTTGTCGACAGGGATCTTCCGAGTGAGTTTTAAATCACTTGAAATGGCACTTTGAGCATTAACTGTACCTTATGAGTCTTTGCTAGAGCTCCGGTAGTAAGGAAACTTCTCTGATTCCTTCTCATTCAGGAAACATTTATTAAGTATCTGATTTGTGCGTGTCTATCATTATTCAAATACTTGTCAGACACTGAAAATCACGGAGATCAGTCAGGCTGGGATCTTTTCCAACACAATCTTTCTTTATTTTTTTTTAAAGTTTATTTATTTATATTGAGGGACGGAGAGGAGAGAGAGAATCCCAAGTAACCTCCACACTGGTGCGGAGCTCAGTGTGGGCTCGCACCTACGAACCGCGAGATCACGACCTGAGCTGAAGTCAAGAGTTGGACGCTTAACCACCGAGCCACCCAGACGCCTCCACAATCTTTCTTTTTTGATTCATTTTATTCCTATTTATTTCTTCAGGGTCGTACAAGGTCACAAAAAAGATAGTGATTTGGTGGAGGCTCTTTCCCCTTTTTCTTGTTGCATTTAGCATGGATGATAGAAACATCTTCAGCTGGAAGAAGGTTGGGTACGAGGGTGCATACATACGTGAGATATAAGTGCTAGCAAAATTTCCGTGAAATCTGAATCACTGTTTCTGCTTCTGCGTATTCCGCTCTGAAGTTTGTAAGGTCTGGCCTTGGTGTTGCCATGGGGATAGGGACTGAGAAGGAGCTACCATTAGGAAGTCTGTTTGAAACGGAGACCCTGGGAGTCGCTGAGAAATGGCCCTGGAGTAAGCTTGGTCATGGAGCCGTAGGGGAACCCCTGGGTATTTCAGCTGCCAAACCCTGCAGGGATGAGTGTGGGGGAACGGCCAAAACAGAGAGCATGGAGCTCTTCACTGTGACATTTTAAAAAGAGACAGACAGACAGAGACAGAGAGACCAAGACCTGGCAACTCTGTTTCTAGTTGCGACATGCATGTAAACAGACCATAACTTTCTAGGCCTTCCTCTAGCATGGTTTTTTACCAGTTGAGGAACTAATAACGTTCCCATTGCTTAATACTATGAAATGATTGCCTGTAATGTTTTTCCTTTCAGGAGAGTATCAGAAAACATAATGATCGTATTATGAGTTCTGGAGAGAGAAAGAGCTTGTAGGGAGCCGCGGTAATAGTCCTTGCTATCTTGTGAATTGTTGCAGAGAGTTGGCCTTTAGCCCATGATTATTAGTAAGGGTCCTCCATGCCCTTGAGTAAAAGGGAGGGTGACCAAATTAGCTCATCAGAAGTTGAACTGGTGACACTGGTCTTCCTTCCCACACCACACCCCACACCCCACACCCCAACATCACCTTCTTTCCGTTTAGTCTATAACGTATGTGGTCATTGTTGTCAAATACATCTTGGACTTTGGTGTTGTTTATAATCTCATTATTCTGCATGTGCTGTAGTAATATATACATATTTACCTCTTTTTATTAATTTTTTAAGGATTTTTGGGTAAAGATACACTCCATTCAGATTTAAAATAGAGCTCAAGGATTTTTTCAAAGTATTTTAGTTTAGCCGTCTGTGTTTTAGTGTGGTGTTTAAATTTTTATGTACGCCTTGCCGCATGCTGGTTATTTTCTTTTGCTTATTGGTAAACACAGGCCTGTGTATGTTTAACACGTCCTTCACTCCAAAAACATGACATTAAAACTCTTCGTTCACACCAGTCACCAAACTCCCATTTTCCCCCAGGAGTCTCCCTGGTGAATGTTACCTTTCTCTGATTGCCTAATTTCGTGAGAAGACTTGTAGCTCATTGCTGATGAAGGTGCCATCCTTCCTGGTATTGTCCTTGCATATAGATAGATTAGGCTTCAAGAAAAGACGTGTCCTGAAGAATCCATCCTTCGGCTTCTATGTACAAGTCGGCATGACTACGGGGTCCGCTTCCTCTGCTGGCTGGAACCGGAGCTATTTATAGCCTCTCTTCTTGGCTTCCGAGTTAGTGCATCAGCGTGTATTTATGCAAGGGAGAACTCTGAGGCCATATAAGACTGTAGTTTAGAAACCTAGTAGCCTCCTTTGCCTTTTGCTCTCTGGAAGGACAAGAATGATATTCTGTTTTGCCAACACAGATGAAATGACAAGACACATCACTGTGGCTTCTCTGAAACCACAGGGGACACAGGCAAGGCTTGAGAAAGAGTCTACGTGTGGAGAAGAATTGTCCCAAGGATGAGTGACAGGGGGATCTTCCTGGATGAGGGGGCTGCTGTCAGGTGCACGGGATGAAATCTTCAGGGCCTTTTGGAGGAGGGTAATACCTCAGATTTCCTCTGATTGCCGGAGGCTTTGACGTTTTTTCCCGAAGCCAGCGATCATTATAATGCCAGGGCAGGCAGGGTTACGTAATGCAAAGAACTAAGACCAGGTAAGACCCCCCCTTTTCACCTTGGAGCCCGCAGTCACACACGTCGGGTGACGTTATGAAGGTTCATCCTCCCTGATTTCCAGTCTCCTCATCTACAAGGTGGGGAAATCATATCCTTCCCTCCCAGGGCAGCTTAGAGGCATAGCAATGAAGTTAACCACAAGAAAATGTCTGGAACAGGTGCTAATCAAATCTGGAAAACCCATGGGCCATTTTTCCCCTCAAGGACCCACATTAAGGCTTTTAGCCAAGACGAAAAGAAGAGATCAGAGGTACCTTTGGGATCCAGTTCTCATTTGTTCTTTCTCTGCTTTCGGCGTCCACTGACACAGGGGCACGCCGCCTTCTAGAACTCTCTATGACCTCACTGCGTCTCTTCCTTGCTCCCATAGACCTCCCCTCCTGGCAAAAGCAAAGCTGAGACTTTGAGACATTCTCACAGTCAGCAGGCCTCCTCTTAACCTTTTTGGCCCTTGGTACTTGGCTTACGGCACTCAGCTGAGGTTTAGCCTTCAGAGAAGAGAGCCTGTTGGCCCCACTCTCTTTGGAGGTTTTTTTCAATGGCTGGTCGTCAGAGTTTTGAAATTCGAGGTTGACTTTAAACAGCCGTCAGATGAATCCTAAGAATGTTAAGAACCTAGTGACCCCTGTCGGGGGGCTTAAAGCATGCTGCTTGCCTCCGTTGTGCTGGCGATTTTAGCATCGAAGAGCAGACGTATGGGAGAATGGCCTAAGGTGAAAAAACTGATAGGGGTCCATGGGGGCTGGCGGTGGGGAACAGTCTCCCCTTTGGCCCGCTTGTGTCTGGGATGCCTGTTTACCATTTTTGAAAAGTGGGTGGAAGAGTTAAAAAAATGTTAAGAAGTCAAAAATCAGATAACATTTTACAGCAGTGTAATTTAAACTTTCAGTGAGTTCAGTCGTGATGTGCTATATTGCTTTTTTCTAAGCATACAAGTAACGTGCTTATAAGAGAAAATGTGGAAAAACTAGAAAAACATTTGTAAATTTTTTTAAGGTTTAGTTGAGAGAGAGACAGAGCATGAGCAGGGGAGGGGCAGAGAGAAAGGGAGACACAGAATCCAAAGCAGGCTCCAGGCTCTGAGCTGTCAGCACAGAGCCCAACTTGGGGCTCAGACTCATGAACTATGAGATCATGACCTGAGCCAAAGTGGGACGCTTAACCAACTGAGCCTCCCAGGCGCCCTTTAAGAGGAAGATAAAAATCACTCATAATTCCCTCCACCTAAAGTCGTAACCAGGATTAATATCTTGGGGGTCTTTCTGCCCAGATCCTTGTATCTCAGTTTCTCGCTCAAACACACTCACATTATGTCATCAGCACACACATTTGTAGCCGTTGAGAAAATGGCGTGCAAATCAAATTTTCACAGCCTTGTCCTGTTTTCTTTAGTAAGAGGCAGAGGAGCAGTGTGGTTGAGAGATCGCGCACTCAGACAGCCCTCGTTTGAGCCCGTGCTTTGCAGGAAAGTATGTGATGGCGGGAGGAATGTCAGGCCTCCTTCCCTCCGCTGTGAAATGCAGATACCGGTATCATCCCATACCCCGTGGACTTGGGAGGATTCAGCGAGATATTGTCTGTAAAGCACTTAGGGTAATGCCAGCATCGAGACCTTATTCTCCTAACCGTGCCCAAGCCAACAGCTATCAGCAAGCTCTCCTGCCCCTGTTGCACTCTTTGTCCCCGCGCCCCCCACCCCCGTCCTTCTCACCAATTTTTAAAATCCTACTGTTTAAGGTACGACTCAAATGGTACCCCATCTATGGAAACTCCCCAGGTGACGAGGATTCTCCTAGCATGCCCTTTCACCCATTTCCTAGTATCTTAGGTGAGTAGGGTGTGTTTGTTACAATTAACGAGCCAGGACTTCATTCAGATTTTCTCAGTTTTTTCTTCAAATTCTTTTCCTATTCCAGAAACCCATCCGAGATCCCATATTGTAGTAGTCCTCGTATGGCCTTAGGCTTCTCTTGGCTGTGATAGTTTCTTAGACTTTCCTTGCTTTGGATTACCCTTATAGTTTTGAGGGCCACTAATCATGCACTTTGTAGAATGCTCCTCAAGTGAGACTTTTTTTAAGTTTTTAAAAATTCATTTATTTTGAGAGAGAGAATGCATGAGCACCTGCACAAGTGGGGGAAGGGCGGAGGAGAAAGAAAAAGGGAGACTCCTAAGCAGACTCAGCAGTGTGAGCACAGGGCATGATGCGGGGCTCGAACTCACATAATGTGGGGCTCGCTTACCTGACTGGGCCACCCAGGTGCCCTGCAGTCGGGATTGTTAATTGAGATATCATTCACAGAGCATGGAATCCACTCTTTTAAAAATGGGTGCAGGGGCACCTGGGCGGCTCAGTCGGTTGAGTGTCCGACTACAGCTCAGGTCATGATCTCATGGTCGGTGACTTCGAACCCTGCATCGGGCTCTGTGCTGACAGCTCAGAGCCTGGAGCCTGCTTCTGATTCTGTGTCTCCCTCTCTCTCTCTGTCTGTCTCCCACCCATATTCTGTCTCTCTCTGTCTCAAAAATAAATAAACATTAAAAAAAAAACAATAAAAAAATAAATAAATAAAAATGGATGAGGCCAACTCAGTTTAAAATAATCCTTTGGGGCGCCTGGGTGGCTCAGTCGGTTAAGCATCCACCTTTGGCTCAGATCATGATCTCATAGTTCGTGGGTTTGAGACCAGTGCTGACAGCTTGGAGCCTGGAACCTGCTTCGGGTTCTGTGTCTCCCTTTCTCTCTGCCCCTTCCCTGCTCATGCTCTGTCTCTCTCTCTCAGAAATAAACAAACATTAAAAATTCTTTAAAAATAATCCTTCGGTAGTTTAATTTTGTTAAAACTAAAATTTATTAATAAAACCAGATTTCCTTAAATTGTATACGAAGTACTTCCAGATAGGAAGTGTGTTATTTAAATTCCTTTTATATGGTGAGCTCAGCTGCTTCTGGTGAGCACTTATTTGAGCATGGTTACCACGCGTTTTGGCAACAGGGAACTGGAAGGTCGTCTTGGGGTCACTGTTGCCCTGGAAATGTTGAAAGGCATGAATTTTTCTGGCATCTTGGACTGTTTTGGACGCAGTTTCTAGCAGGGTACTTGTTTTCCTGTACTAACTGAAATAGTACCGATGTCAGAGGTTTGTTTGGAAAACAAAAGGGAAAATGGAAATACATCTTTTACCTTGACGAAAAGCTACCAACAGATGAGCGGAGACGATCAGAGGGTAGAAATCGGGGTGTGGGAGTCGGATTCCTGTCTATGCAGCTTTCACTGTATGCCCAGTTGTCATTCATTCATTCATTCAACAGATCTTTATTCAGCGCCTCCCATGTGCCAAGAACTGTTCTTGGTCCTTGGGATGTAGCAAAGAACAAAGCGGACAGCATCACGCGCTCATGAAGCTTTCAAGCTGGCAGTGTAGACAGTCAACAGATAAATGTATGTCAGGGGGGATCTGCCCTTTGAAGAAGCAGAAAGTGGGGCAGGGGATACAGAACGGGGGATGGGAGGTGTTCCAGGAACCTCTCTTTGAGTGGAACTTTAGGCAGAGACACAGATGTAGAGTTGACGAAAAGGGTGTCTGCAGCATGGAAATTCTCTCCAGAATGGAGCGCATTCAATTAAAACCAGTCAGAAAAATTCATGGAGTAGCTTTCTACCACTCTGTCACCAGGCTCTGTTCTAGGGATTTTTAATGGTCAATAAATACCCAGTCCCTGCTTCCCAGGAACTCCCTGCCTTGAGTGGGAACAGGGTTAATCAGTTAAAAAGAAGCTCTTTGTGACCAGTACGGGTGCTGTGAGAAGTGCTGGGAAGGAGGCCGCTGGGGGCCATGAGCCAGGAGACAGGAGGGGAGGGAGCCAGTCTTATCCACATGGTCAGGGAAGACTTCCTTGAAGAGGGACGCTTGACCTGCAGGCTAACAGAGGAGGTGGAATGAACAGGGGTGATTAGGACTCAGGAGGAAGACCAGAGAGCCTGGGCACCAGGAGCCAGGGAGGATTATGGGAAGACCACATGATAGGGTCAGTAGCCAGGAGAGTCCATCAGGAACTGGGAGAGGGAGTCTGAATCCCTTGGTGCCATCGCGTTCTTGGACGTGGGTATTCTTACTGTCATTAAAAGTGCCGGCTAGATGGTTCTACCTGAGAATACGTTCATCTGGACATTTGTCTTGCTTTGACACTTTTGGGATTTAGAGTGTACGTCAAATTTTGGGAAGATAAGCTGGGATGTGCTATGATGTATCAAGTGTCTGATACTTGGTTCAAATACCCACCAAGGAGAAGAAATCGATTGGGTGACCATGTTTTAAAAACGACTGCCTCGGTGGCTCAGTCAGCATCCCACTTCGGCTCAGATTATGATCTCACCGCTTGTGAGTTCGAGCCCCGTGTCCGGCTCTGTGCTGACAGCTCGGAGCCTGGAGCCTGCTTCGGATTCTGTGTCTCCCTCTCTCTCTGTCCCTCCCCTCCCCCCAAATAAATAAACATTAAAAAAATGAGTGAATAAGAAAAAAATAGGAAAACATTTTTTAAGCTCAAGACATAGAGGGCTCCTTTATTTTTCTTGTGTATTTTTTAATACTAAGTGATATTTTAGAGGAGACGTTTAATTGTATTAGGCAGCGAGTATGGTTCTTAGAGGCAAAACAGCCCTCAGGGAATGTTTTTTAATCTAAGGAAATGAATTATCTTTGTTTAAAGCTTTTCCTCCAGGACATTCAGTTACCCCGTGTTGGGCATCGTCTCGTGAGCGTGTTTGGATCCGCGACGTGCCCAGAGCCCAGCGACTTTATGCAGACCGAACAATGCTTTTGCTAAGGATGCAAAAATGCCTAATCTCTGGCTTTTAAAATGTTTCTGCCTTTTTAGGAAGATGAAGATGTGATCGCGGAGTAGAGTTCGATGAAGGGCTGACGGCCGCGGTGGGGGCGAGTGGTGCCGGAGGGAAGGCAGCGCGCCGTGGTTTCTTGCTCTGGCGAGGTCATGTTCGCACTGCGACCCTTCCGTGCAGGTGCACGCAGATCTGTTTGACGGCCACGCATTTCACATTCCCGTTTGTCAAAACAGTAACAAACACCGCCCCCCGCCCCCAGATTTCCAACTGTCATTTGAAGTCTTTCCAGAGCTTCAAAATGTTGACCAAACTTTGCAACTTAAGACCATTTTGTTTGTTTATCTTTCTAATTTTCTTTCTTTTTTTTTTTTTTTCATTACGAAAGTAGTAGAGGCTTTATTTTGGGAAATTTAGGACATACAGGAAAGTCGAAGGAGGCAAATAATTTCATCACTAACCATCTCCTGATAGCTTGTGAAAGTGGTATTTTTAAATGCAAGTAGTTTTCTATGATGATGGAAATGATACAGACATACTTTAGAAGGAAAGATACTATGTAACGAGATAACCATTGGTGAGATTTGGCTGATTTCTGCTGTGTGTGTGTGTGTGTGTTTCAAATTATAAACCTTGAATTCCGATCTGTACTGGAAAGGGTTAAGCAATTTACTTTCAAGGCTTGTCTATTAAAAGCTTCTTCAAAATAGCTCTTTCTTCGAAATCTTGGACTTTCACATTTTGATAATGTGATATTCTTCAAACCAACTGTCACAGTCTCAGTTGTCGCTTTGAGAGCCTTATTTTGAAGAATTTAATGTTTATGAATAAGCCATTAAAAATAGTTATTCAGTTATTTAGCCAGACATTCATATTCATTGAACAAGAATTCAGAAACAAATATAGCAAGAAAAGGGGGTAAACATGCATCAAGTAACTTCCCAGATATTGTACTTCTGAATCCTTCCATACTTTTTGGATGCATGTGTGTGTGTGGTGTGTGTGTGTTTACACAAAATCGTTTCATATTGTTTGCATTACTCTGTAGCTTATTTTCCTCATTAAGTTGAATAATATGAACATTTTTCTATTTCACACAACAGAATTTTCTATTCATATTTTCAGTGACTGTAAATTATGTCATTTTATGCTAACATCATAGTTGAAACAATTTTTTATTGTAAAGCATTGAGTTGTCTCCATTTTTTCTATTATTAAAAACAGTGCAGTTGTGAATATTGGTGTTAGATTATTGCCTGAAGATGGATTTCTAGAAGTAGAATTTTTCAGCTTCAAGAATATGACTATTTTTAAAGCTTCTGTTACATGTTGCCAGCTTATGTTTCTGGGCCCCCACTTTCTTTTTCACATTTCATCAGCAGTGGATGTTATCATTCTTTTAAATATTTTTTTTAAGTTTATTTATTTTGAGAGGGAAAGAGCATGCACAAGAGGGGTGGGGGCAGAGAAGGAGAGAAAGAGAGAGAGAGAGAGACAATCCCATGCAGGCTCCACACTGTCAGTGCAGGGTCTGATGGGGCTTGAACCCATGAACTGTGAGATCATGACCTGAGCTGAAGTCGGACACTTCCAGGTGCCCGTATCATTCTTTTAAATTCTTGCCTACCTACTAAGCGAAGAAAAGTGTCTATTAGGTCTTTAACTTCCCTATACCCTGATTTCCTCCCTATCATATTTTTGGACAGTTCAGTTCACAGCCTTCATAGAAAACTTGTAGGCATGTTCTGTTAAACCTCAGTGCTCGGACTGGACCTCGGGCACTTGGGAGCAAACACGATGGTAGTCGATTTCAGATGTTGACAGTAGAGAATGGGAAAGGAAGCTCTGGAAATCCAGAACTTAGTTCGTGTTTACTTCCACGTCATGATTGGTATACATGCCACCCAATTGGAAATTTATTCTTTGTGACGATGCGTTCCCAGCAGACACAACAAACAAACCGTCCGGTTTCTAAACTTGGATTCCACATAAACTTGGTAGTCATTATTTGAATTTGGGAGAGCGTGTGATTTGCCCCCGGAATTCGAGTCAAATATTACGTAGATTCTTTTCAACTTCCAGAGTTTTAACTTCTGCTCATGTTTAAGGAACATAGAACCCGCTAGCTGGAGGAGCTTTAGAAGATCTTGTCCAATATTCACATTATTTCGAATCTAAGACATAGAAAGGTCAAATAGCTTGCTTGGAGTCAGAGGTAATCTCAGAGCCCCAGGAAGTGGTGTCTGTTGGTCGAGTGCCTTTGTCCTTACCTCTGCAGCTGAATGTGTAAACCTGCCGAAAAGATGTCAGCCCCTCCCCCCACCATGCCAGTATGCCCAAGGTGTGCACGATCTTTAGGTCAAAACAATGGAACCAGCTGGAAAAAGCCCCTGTTGGGGCAGAGGAGTGGGGTATAAAGAAGACCCTTCTGGAAATATTCTTTATTGATGCCATCCCATTTTAAAATATTTTGCTCTTCTTAGGGTTTTCCCCCTCACTCTATTTTTCTGGGAATTACATTTTTAGGTGCGCTTAATTCTTAGAAGTCAGAGATGACGTTTCTTTTTCCTGTATTTCCCAGCGCGGCACGTGGTCTGTCCTGCCTCTGTGCATATGGAGGGAACAGTCCTGACCCCGCGCCTACAAGACATATGTGTCCCGCTGCCGAGGAGGCGCTTGGAGGAGAGCCATCCTTCTGTGAATGGCGTTTCCTTTCGCGGTTCTTGAACAAGGCTTTTCTTCACGTGAAATGAATGAGTCACGTGGGTTTTGAGCCTGTGGCTTTGTAGTACTGAGAGTGTTCTCTTCCCTGACGCGCAGATGGGTTGATGAAATGGAACCATGGTCAGTGTCATATTTTGGGGTCACTGGGAGGTAGACTCTGAGGCAGGGAGCAGGCTGGAATCCTCATGATTGGAAGCGTGTGGCAGTAGGAAAGGAAGCGGGCCACGCACAGACGGAAGTGGGGACGCAATGCAGGACGGACAGCAGCCTCAGCCACCACACGGGGAGCTCTGGAGCTTAACCGACCAGTCCGACTTGTCTTGGGTTGGGCTGAAATGACTGGATTTTATTTTTTATTTGTATTCTTTTTTGTTCGTTTGTTTCAGTACCTTGGATTTTATTTTTATTTCCGTTCTTAAGTTTTTATTTATATTCCAGCTGGTTAGCATACAGTGTAATATTAGTGTCGAGTATAGTGATTCAACACTTGCATACCACAGCCGGTGCTCATCGCAAGTGCCCTCCTTAATCCCCATCACCTGTTGCCCCATCCACCCCCACCCACCTCCCCTCTGGTAACCATCAGTGTGTTTTCTATAGTTAAGAGTCTGTGTCTTGATTTGCCCCTCTCTCTTTTTTTTCCTTTGCTCATTTATTTTGTTTCTTAAATGCCACATGAGTGAAATCAGATGGTATTTTCTTTCTCCGACTGACTTATTTCACTTAGCATTATACTCTCTAGATCCGTCCACATCGTTGTAAATGGCAAGATGTCATTCGTTTTTATGGCTGAGTAATATTCCATTGTATATATATATACCACATCTTCTTTATCCATTCGTCAGTTGATGGAGACCTGGGGGGTGTTTCCACAGGTCTGCTGTTGTAGATAATGCTGCTCAAACACTGGGGTGCATGTATCCCTTTGAATTAGTATTTTCGTATTCTTAGTGTAAATACCCAACAGTGCAATTGCTGGATCCTAGGGTAGTTCTATTTTTAACTTGTTGCAGAACCTCCGTACTGTTTTCCACAGTGGCTGCACGAGTTCGCAGTCCCACCAGTGCACGTGGGTTCCCCTTTCTCCACATCCTCGCCAACACCTGTTGTTTCTTGTGTTGTTTGATTTTAGCCATTCTGACAGGTGCGAGTGATATCTCATTGTCGTTTTGATTTGCATTTCCCTGATGCCCAGAGATATTGAGCATCTTTTCATGTTTCCTTCCTCTCATAGATGAGTCATTGGGTGGGGACCACCCGGGAAGGGCTATGCGACCTTGGTAGAGGCACTTTCCATTGATGGGGCTGCGAGTGATTGGGGCACATATTGCAGGAAGCACTGCAGTCAGCATCAGTCATCGCTGGATAAGTATGTACAGATGAAGACAAGACCACCGACCCTAGATATGGAGATAAGGAGTCTGATCTCATTGGTTCAACTCCAAGAATTGACATTTGTTGAGTGGAGGCAAAATGAATCCCTAATGCGTGTAAATACAAAACCAATAAAAAGAGACACAAAGAGTTGCAGCTTTAACATGGAGGCCATTTTTCCAGCATTAATAAGTCTATAAAGGAAGGTGGTTTCTTGCAGGAATTTAAGACACCTCATCCTCTGGGGTGGGGGTGAGGGCAGGGAGAATTGACCCTTTCTTCTGCCGCGGGTCGAAAACCTTGAGCGCCACATGTAACCCTCTCCATGCAGGATCTTGGGTCAGTGGCCATAGATGAAGAAGGGACCCGGTGAAGCTCGTCCGCTGCACATGGTTGTGCTGTTTGTACCAGTTGGCTCCTACGGGGGGCTTCCTAAAGTCCTGCAAGTGGGACTTGAAGTTTGGCCTGTGCCCCCTCTGGCTGGAGTTTAGAAGAAGGGTTGCCTTTACTAATTAGTCCCCCTAGAGGGAGTCAACTTTGTTTATTTACACACAGCCATTGTATACGTTGGCCATACCCTGCTCAGAAATGCTTATTGAAGACTGTTTTGAGTGTGGGGTGTGTGTGTGTATGTGTATTAAGAGTGCCTATATGTGTCTTTGCGTATGTGTATGTTCACCTGTGTGAACATATGTGTGTGTGTATATAAGGCTCTCATAAAGCTCAGGCCTATATGAGGGGGGGGAAATGTGGTAACTCACACACAGAGACGCTCTGGGCTTACTTCCACACCCGTTAAGTCCCTTTATTGTTTGAGCTCCTTAAGGACCTAGCCTGTTTCATTCATGTTTGTATCTTCTGCACTTTTTTTTTTTTTTTTTTTTTTTTTTTTTTAGAGAGAGAGTCAGGGAGAAGGGCAGAGGGAGAGAGAGAGAGGAGAATCTTAAGCAGACTCCAAGCTCAGCACGGAGGCTGACATGGGGCTTTATCCCAAGACTCTGGGCTCATGACCTGAGCCGAAATCAAGAGTTGGATGCTCAACCGACTGAGCCACCCAGGTGCCTGCCTGCTCTCTACACTCTTTAGAGTTGTAGCCTCTGAACAAATAATACTCAGAAAGGGCCACTCCCACTGGCTTTGTGCCCATGGCCCAGGGGCAGGAAGATCCATGTGATATTGTAGAGATACTCACAGAGGTTTTTCTCCAATACAGAGGGTCCAAGAATATGATGGTGTGGGAGCAGCTTCCAATCCCTCAAATATATTCCCTGCGGCTCTTCTTGCAATAAGAGAGGACACAGTCACAGACCACCTCCTCTGACCTCCAGTGGGTGCACACAGACGTGAAGAGAACAAGGCGAAAGGCACATTACATTACTTAGTTAGCTTTGGACCCAAACCCCAGTGGATTTGACGACCTGAACCTGCAAGGATTCTTCGTCTATACCAAGTGGACCTAAGTGTCTTCTTTTTAGAATTTTCGCTTAAGGGGCACCTGAGTGGCTTAGTCGGTTAAGCGTCTGACTCTTGATTTTGGCTCATGTCGTGATCTCGTGGTCATGAGATCGAGCCCCGTGTGAGACTCTGCATGGAGTGTGGAACCTTTTTGGGATTCTCTCTCTCTCTCTCTCTCTCTCCCTCTATCTCTCCCCCTCCCCTGCTCACACCCTTTCTTTCTCTCTCTCAAAATAAATAAACATTAAAAACATTTTCCAGGGGCGCCCAGGTGGCTCAGTCGGTTGAGTGTCCGACTTCGGCTCAGGTCATGATCTCGCGGTCCGTGAGTTCGAGCCCCGCGTTGGGCTCTCTGCTGACAGCTCGGAGCCTGGAGCCTGCTTCGGATTCTGTGTCTCCCTCTCTCTCTGCCCCTCCCCCACTCATGCTCTGTCTCTCTCTGTCTCAAAAATAAATAAACATTAAAAAAAATTAAAAAAAAACATTTCCCTTAAAATAATGTTATCAAGGTGAAATTCACATAACATAAAAATAACCATTTTAGAGTGAACAATTCCGTGGCATTTAATACATTCTCAGTGTAGTGCAACCACTGCCTGTGTCTGGTTCTGACACGTTTCCATCTATCTGGAGTAAAACCCCTGTTAAGTCCTTTCTCCCCATCCTGTCCTCCCACCAGCCCCTGGCAAGCTTCAATCTGATGGGTTTGTCCGGCCTTCTGTCTCTATAGCTGTTTCGATCCTGGGTATTCGATGTATGATGTCATGGAATTATGCAATGTGTAACCTTTTGTGTCTGGCTTCTTCCATTTAGCATCATGTTTTAGAAGGTCATCCACACTGTAGGATGTACTCGTATTCCTTCCTTTTCATGGTTAAATGCTACTCCATTGTGTGAATGTCTCATGAGCTGTTTGTCCGTCCGTCTGTTGATGGGCGTTTGGACTGTTGTTTCCACCTTTGACCGTCATGGAAGAGCATTGCTCTGAACACGCATGGGCGTGTACTTTTTTAAGTACCCGTTTTCAGTTCTTTTGGGTATACGCCTAGGAGTAGAATTTTGGAGTCAGACGGTGGTTCTGTGTGTCACTTTTGAGGGACCGTCAAATCGTTTTTTATGCCGATGAACCGCTGTACATTGCCACCAGCAAGTACAAGTGTACAAGTGCTTCGTTTTCTCCCCATCCTTGCCAACACTTGTTATTTTCTGTTTCGTTTCGTTTTGTTTTGTTATAGCCATCCTGGTGGCTGAGAAGCATATGTGGCTTCTTTTTATTAGGCCATTCCCTGGTTTCCAGGGAAAAAGCCCCTTTAAAGTCAAAGGGAAACAGGCCAGCTTTTTTTTTTTTTTTTTGCCAGCTGTTGTGGAAAGGAAAGGATATCTCCAAGGAGATTGTTCCTGGAAGGATCCCTAAAGAGGGAGTGTCCTTCTGGAACTCAAGGCTTTCGTTCCTTGGCCTGATCCCATGATCTCCCCCCAACTCTAGCGCGGAGGGTTGGTAGCTACTCTACCTTGGAGGGACTCCCTTCTGTCCTCTCTTTTTGAAGGTGGGATGAGCCAGCAAACTATGAAGGAGGGTTTGAAGGAAGGAAGCCAAAGCTTATTGGGACAGATACATTCTTAGATTCATTCATTTATTCAATAAATATTCATGAGGTATCTTTGATGGGCCAGACAGTCTTCTGGATGCTCATGATACATCGGTAACTGAAACAGATAAAGTCCTTGCTTTCCCGAGCTTTCCTTCCGATGGGGGCAGAGAGAAATTGAACAATAAACACAACGAGCAAATTATATAGTATGTTGGAAAGTGGCAAGTGCTTTGGAAAAAAGAAAAGGCAGGGTGTGATGGGAAGGTTCTGGGGTGCCGGGATGGGATGGTGTGAAGTATTAAATAGGATAACGGGTAGACCTTTGGGGGAAACTGGAAATTGACTGCGACCTGGGAAGACTTGGGCATAGAGAGATTCTCTGAACCCTAAAGCTTGACCCAGACAGCCCGAGATCCTCAGCGCAGCCCTGACGTCCCAGCTCTGCTTCGCCCACTCACATCTTCCTCCTCGCTCGTTCGGGTGTTCATTTTCTTCGCCGTCTTTTGCTGTTCGTCTGCCTGCTTCGCTTTGCTCGGTGCCCAAGCAGGCCTTCCTAGGCATGACTGTCTGCTTAGCAGCGCTGAAGATTAGGAGCCTCAGGGCCTTGAGCAACTTTGGACCCTTGAGACATAGGAAGTCACATGCGAGTGAAGAAAATCTTCCCAGTGTAACTGAGGTGGAGACTGGAAGTTGTAGAGGCTTGTAGGCCATAGCTAGGTGTGCTGGGATTTTGTTTCTTTGTCTTCAGTCTCTTCTCTAGAAGGGACTTCTGGAAGACTTCGGACATCTTTCTAGCTGAGGGTTCGGAAAATCTGTAATTCTCAGATACCCCCTGCGCTTCCAGTATTTTGCCAGGAGGGCACCCAACAAAGGCTTTAAGCTGGCCAGGTTTCTCTTGCCATATCCTCCTTACATGGAGCTGTTTCTTTTGGGACAAGAGACCGTAGCGAGGCCTGGGCAGGTGGAGGGGAGCTCGACGGGTTCCGTGTCTCCAGCAGGAGGCTTGCGCTTGAAAGAGGAGCATCAGCATCGTTTTGACTGTGAGGCCGTATCCATATTCGATCTTGGTTTTGCAGACTTTTCACAGTTCTGTGCTGATGTTTAACGTTTCGTGAAACGAACATCCCTACCATCATGCTTTCAGCGGACCCTCCTGTAAAGTGGAGACTACAGTGTAGACGGCATGATTCGTTACAGTGTAGACGTCAGGATTCATTCACTTCACAGCGGTCTCTGATGTCAAGTTTGGCAGGAGAGGATTCGTTTCAGAAACAAAATTCGCTTCCGATATTAAACAGTATTCTAGCTCTAGTTTCCACATTTAGAGAGCCGCACATAGTCTGATGATTGGTAATTTTATTTATGGTCTCTGAATTTTATTTTTTTTCTTTGAACTTAAAAATACGTGACTCAGTGTGATGAAGAGAAGATGTCCCTTTAAATATCCAGGTATTGCAAAGAGGAGCTCAGGATCTCTGGAATATTTTCCAAAATGAACCGGGGTTTCAGTTATTTTAGGCAGTCTATTAAACAGTTGTTAGCCAGTTTAGTAAGTTTATATGAAACTGCATATCTTGAAGCTTTAAATGCCACAGAAGATCCAGTGTAAACAGAGGAGAACAGGATCAGTGCTTTACACGGAAGCGCCCAGCGCTCTGCCTCATTCCAACTGGGGAAATGCTTACAAGTTCAAGGCCAGACGCAGGTTGAGTCACCCCAGCAGTTAAAGAGGTTCTGGGGTATTAATCTCTTCAAGTTAGCAAGTTGGGGCCAAGAGGCCGGGTCCTGGTGCACGTTCCGTATGGGTCCGGTAGATTTGCTTTGTTCTGCCGTTTGCAGATTGTGTCAAAAACCCTGATAAATGTCTGAGAAATGCATTCTGCTCTTCAAGAGAGTGTGGATTATGAGCCGCTGGCTCCTAGCCAGAGGAGTGCTCAGCAACCCTCTGATAGGCGTGCCAAAAATGTTCTCTCTGTTCGGACTGTCAGTGCCTAACGTGGCGAAGACAGCTCTCGCTCAAAGTGACACCTGCCTTTGGCGGAAAACTCTGGAACTCACACCTAAATATGGTGACTGGCTCTGATATTGGCCTGTTTCTCCCCGAGTTGCTGCTGAGAAAGGAAAAAAAGGAGTAAAAGCTGCTGTTGCTTTCCGTGTGACGTCTTCGAACTTGAATTTCTCAGGAGAGTCAGTCATCATATTCATTGTTTCACTAATTAAAATGCATTTTCACTCTTCAAAAGCTTTAATCTGGATTGCTGCAATGCCTTTTAAAAATTCCTGATTCTTAGCCCTTCTCATTTTACAGTGTGAGTAAGAGTAGCAATAGTGACGGTACTAATAGCGTAATAGCATTTACTATTAGTGTAATACTAGTAATAGTATTTAGCTATTACTAAAACATAGTCATAACATTTACTATGTTTCAGGCTCTGTTTTGCACATTTTACATATAATAATTCATCGAATCCTCAAAGTAACCCTATCTCAAGGAAGCTATCCTTAGTGGGGCCAATGTACTCTAACCCATTGCATGAAGCTTTTAACACAACGGCAGCCATAACGACACACTTCCGAGTGTGCCCTATGTTCCAATCACTTATTAAAGCAAGTCTTTACTTTTATTATCTTTATTACTTTATTACTTTTATTCATCTCATTGATGATGCCTTCCTAACAAATGCCTTCCTAACAGACAGGTGTTATTATTTTTTTTCAGTCCCAACACCATGGGTGAAATGCCTTTGTATGTGTGTCCCACTTTATTTTAAAAATCATTTAGGAGGCCTTTGAAACAAGTGTCTTCCAGGCAACGAAGTTTCAAATAGTCTATTTCTCTATTTTCCTGATTTTTCCAGTAGAGTGTCTTTAGATTCCACCCAATCCTGAATTTTTCTTGCTATTCCCAATTTAGGATGCTGTCTTATGTTTCTCTGTCTCCTCTTTCCCTCTCTTTTTTCATTCTCCATGGAACACTCCGTTATGCCTCTTAGCTACGTGGGCATTGCTCTGCTATAACGATCATGACATCAGCCGACAATTTTCAGAGCTCTTTGATGGCAGGAACTGTGTCTTATTCATGCTCTTCTTCTTCATCTAGCTCCTCGCCTTGGGGCCTGACACATAGGGAACACTCGGTAAATGTTTACTGAATGAGCAAATCTCTTCCTTCTCGTTCCTTCTTTTCCTCTGCCAGTAACCTACTCCAGACACTCGTTATTATTTCATGCCTAAGGTATATCAGAATGCTTTTGCCTGCCCGTAACAGCAAAGACAACTCAACCTGGCTTGAGCAATAAGGGATTTTTACTGGCTGACAGAACTGGAAGTCCAGAGATAAAGCAGGCCTCAACATGGACTTAATCCAAGCACTCCAGCGTTTCTTTGTGATTCTCTTGGCCCTGTCCTCCCTTGGCTAACAGTATGGCGGTTACAGGAATTCAGATTCTCGATTTTGGCCACAGTGATGTTGAACCTGTGTCTGAAGAGTGCACTTATCCTGGAAGTTTCTAGGAGATAACACTTTGTGTAGTTCATTGGTTCGAAATGGGCCCGTATCGGTTCCTAAACCGGTTCATGTAGCCTGAGGATTGCCATATTCCAATTTGTTTTCAGCTGGATTTGTGAAGCAGGCAGTGACATGGAAGAAGGAATTACTCTGAGATAAAAATAGAGTTGGGTCCGCTTCTCCAAGCCCTTGACCTCTTATGGCGAGCAGTGGAAAGCTCACTGAAATTTGTGGTACTGTTGGGAAGGGGAGCCCGGGTTGTAGGTAGTAGCCATGAGTGTGAAGCTTCCTAGTTGGTGTTCCTCCCTCTGGGCACTCCCTCCTTTCTTACACTGCCACTAGATGCGTCTCTGAAACATGATGTTTATGGTACAACACTACTGAAAAAATGTTAACTGATTTCTCGTTGCCTGTTGGAAAATACTCTGACATTCAAGCTGCTGTTTAAGACAGTCCTATTTTATTCTTACACATTCATTTTCTAGTTCTCTTCTGTACTAAAACTGATATATTTTATTTTATTATTTTATTTTATTTTAATTTATTTTATTTTATTTTATTTTATTTTATTTTATTTTATTTTTTGAGAGAGAGAGAGAGACAGACAGACAGACAGTGGGCAGGAGAGAGGAGCTGAGGGAGAAAGAGAGAAAATCCCATGCAGGCTCCATGCTCAGTGTGGAGCCGGACACCAAGCTCAATTCCATAACTCTGGGATTATGATCTGAGCTGAAATCAAGAGTCAGACACTCAAGCAACTGAGCCATCCAGGTATCCCATAAAGCTGGTATTATTGAGTAAATGTTCGTGTGCCCCCAAAATTCATATGTTGAAATCATAACCCCTGACGAGGTGGGGCTTTGGGGAGAAGATTAGGTCATGAGATGGACCCCTTGTGAATGGGATTAGTGTCCTTACAAAAAGGACTCCAGAGAGGTCTCTAGTCTTCTTTTTGCCATGTGAGAATACAAAGAGAAGGTGCCCATATGCTTTCTGGGGGAAGGCCCTCACCCGGTCCCAACCATGCTGGGTCTCAGGCTTTCAGCCTCCAGAGCAGTGAGAAATAAATCTCTGTGATTTATAGGCCACTCAGTCTGTGACGTTTGTTATAGCAGCCTAAATGGATTAAGACAGCTGAGTGTTGGCCAACATGGTTTACTAATCATTGTCTGATAATGTAGGTTTATACCTTTGCTCTGTATTTTCATTTCCTCTACCTAGAGTGACCGCTTTCCTTCTCTGTGAATATGGAAGTCCTAACCTTGATTTCCAGATCCACTGAAGAAGAGAAAGAGAAAGAGCCAGAAAGTATATTTAAAGCAACAATGGCTGAAAACTTAGCAAACCCAAGGAGAGAAATGGACATTCAGATCCACGAGCCCCAGAGGATCCCAAATAGGCTTTGAACTTGAATAGGGATACACTGAAACACATTATAATTAAATTATCAAAAATTAAAGAATTTTAAGAACAGTAAGAGAAAAGAGAGAAGTTACTTACAAGGGACCTCTCATAACACCGTCTGTGGATTTCTCAGCAAAAACTTTTCCGACTAAGAGAGAATGGAATGACATATTCAAAACATTGAGAGAAAATAAGTTTCAACCAATAATTTGATACCCAGCAAGTCTGTCCTTCAGAAACAAAGGAGGGATATAGACTTTTCTTAACAAAGAAAAGCTGAGAGAGTTCATTTCTAACAGATCTGCTTGACAAGAAATGCTAAAGGGAACTCTGGTGATGGAAATCAAAGAATACTAACATCATACAAACACAAAAAGGTAGGGTAAATCTCGCTGGTAATAGTAAATATATAGTCACTGTTAGATTCTGCACTATGATAATAGTGATACATAATCACTTACAACTTTAATTTAAAAGTTGGAAAAAAACTAATGTAGTAAAAATAATCATAGCTAAAATACCTGTTATTAGTTACACAATGTAAAAAACAAACATGTAAATTATAACCACAGTAATCTAAGATATGAAGGGGAGGTGAAGTAAAAGCATAAAGTGTTTAAATTTTATTGAAGTTAAATCATTACCAGTTTCAAATTGGGTGCCATAAAGATATTTAAGATATTTTGTGTAAGCCTCCTGGTAACGGCAGGAGAAAATCTTGAAGTAATTACAAGAAAGAACATGATAAAGAAGGCAAAGCATATTGATACCGAAACACGTCAAAACAGGAAAAGACAGCAGTATTTAAGAAACAAGGAACAACAAATCTATGAAACAAGCAGAAAACAGTTAACAAAATGGCACTAGTAAGTCTTTACCTATCAATGATACTTTAAACATAAATAGATTAAATTCTTCAATTAAATGACAATGAAGTAGAATGAATGGATTAAAAAAGTAAAAAGGAGAACAAGGTCCGACAAGATCTCTGCCTCTAAGAGATGCACTTTAGTCTTAGAGAGACACATAGACTGAGAATGAAGGAATGGAGATACACATTTCAAGCAAGTGGTAAACACAGAGAAGCAGAGGTAGCTATACTTATAGCAGACAGAATAGACTTTAAAAATGGTAAAAAGAAACAAAGAATGTAATTATATAATTAGAAAGGGATCATACATCAAGAAGATAGAACAATTATAAATATTTATGTACCCAACATTGAGGGACCTAAATATTTGAAACAAAAACTAACAGAGCTAAAAGGGGAGATGAACAGTAATACAATAATAATTAGGGACTCTAATACTCTACATTCAACAATGGATAAATCACCCAGGCAGATAATCCATAAGGAAACAGCAGACTTGAACAGCACTACAGACCAGATGGACCTAACCGACATTTGTAGAACATTCCATCCAATAACAGCAGAATACAGTTTTCTCAAATGCACATGAAACATCTTCTATGGTAGACCAGATGTTAGGCCACAGAACAAGTCTTAACAAAATCAAGAAAATTGAAACCATACCAAATATCTTCTCTGACCACAGTGGCTTGAAACTAGAAATCAATAACAAGAAGTAAACTGGAAAATTCACAAATACATGGAAATTAAACAATACTCTCCTAGACAACCAGTGGATCAAAGAAGAAATTAAAGGGGACATTTTAAAGTTTCCTGGAAAATGGAAGTGGAAAGACAACACACTTGTGGGATGCAGCAAAAGCAGTTCTAAGAGGGAAGTTCATAGCAATAAACGCCTATATTAAAAAGCAAGAAAGGTCCTAAATAAACAACCTAACTTTATGCCTTAAGGAACTAGAAAAAAAAAAGAGGAAAAAAATGATCCCAAATTTAGCAGAGAAAAAGGAAATAATAAAGATTAGAGAGACATTAATGAAATAGATAACGGAAAAAAAATAGAAAAAATCAAACTAAGAGTTGGTTCTTTGAAAACATAAAATTGACAAACCTTCAGCTTACCTTGACTAACAAAAGAAATAAGAAAAAGGATCCAAATCAACAAACTTATAAATGAAAACAGAGGCATCAACATGGGTATCCCATGTAAATGAACAAATCTGGATCCATATCCTATATATCACTCACAAAAGTTAACTCGATGTGGATTAAAGACTTAAGTGTAAGACCTGAAACCATGAAACTCATCGAAGAAACCTAGGAGCAAAACTCCTTGACATGAGTCTTGGGCATAGATTTTTGTATCTGATACCTAAAGCACATCAACAAAATAAAAAATGAACAATGGGACTACGTCTAACTTGAAAGCTTCTGCCTAGCTAAAGAAACCGTCAACAAAGTGTAAAGAAAACCTACAGAATGGAAAAAAAAATATTTGCAAAACCATATGTCTGATAGGGTTAATATCCAAAACATATAAAGAACCCATTCAACTCAACAGCAAAAACCAAATAACCCAGGTAAACAATGGGCAAAGGATCTGAATAGGCTTTTCTCCAAAGAAGATATATGAAAGGCCAAGCGGTATCTGAAAAGATCCTCAGTATCGCTGGTCATTAGACAAATACAAATTAAAACCACAGTGAGATATCCCCTCCCACCTGATAGAATGGCCATCGTCAAAAAGGCAACAGATAACAGATGCTGGCATGGATGTGGGGGAAGGGGGACCCTTGTGCTGTGTTGGTGGACCTGGAAATTGGTGCAGCCACTATGGAAAACAGTATGGAGGATTCTCAGAAAATTAGAAATAGAACTGCACCATCATGTTCAGAGAAGCATTATTTGCCATAGCACAGATATGGAAATACCTAAGTGTCTATCTATGAATAAATAGATAAAGAAGTTGTGATAAAGAAGAGATATAGATAGATAGATAGATAGATAGATGTAAATGCCACAACTCTATATATGTATCTTGTGTATATATACACACTATATATAAATATATATATATATAGTTCAGCCATAAAAATACAAGGGAATCCTACCATTTTTGACAACATGGATGGACCTTAAAGGAATTATGCTGAGTAATGTAAGTCAGACAGAGAAAGACAAATATTGTGTGATCACACTTATATGTGGAATCTAAAGAAACAAACAAACAAACTCTAGAAAAAGATCAGACTTGTGGTTACCAGAAGTAGAGGGTGGGGGAAGGGGAATTGGATGAAAGTGATAAAAGTGTACAAAGTTCCAGTTATGAGACAAATAAGAACTGGGAATGTAGTGTACACCATGATGCTTGCAGCTGACACCACTGTATGATGTACAGGGAAGTTGTTAAGAGAGTATGTCCTAAGAGTTCTCATTACCAGGAAAACATTTCCTTCCTTCCTGCCTTCCTTCCTTCCTTCCTCCCTCCCTCCCTCCCTTCCTTTCTTTTGTTTTTCATCCTATCTGTATGAGAAGATGGATGTTAGCTGAACCTGTCCTCACCATTTCACAATCTATGTAAACCAATCCATCATGGTGTATACCTTAAACTTGCAAAGTGATGTGTTTCAGCTATTTCTCAATAAAACTGGAGTAACAGGGTCCCCTGGGGGTTGTTTGCTCCGAAGCGTTTCATGACCATTCTACTTTGAATCAGCGTGCTTCTACTCTAAATACTGTAGCATTTATTTAAAATAGCATGGTCCTCAATATATATTTCCTTGTAATGTTGGATAAGTTTTCATTTAAATTAATCTTTTTCTGCTCTCCCTAAAGGTAAAATTAAAGATTTATATGCATTCGTGATTCTCCTAACATCCGAGTTACTTTCTTACGATGGGTAATGCTGCAGAGTTTATGTGTGCCCGCTGTGAAGAGTGGTAGCAAAGAACCCCGGTTGAAGCACTGAAAATGTGAAGGTTCTCTCCAGCTTTTTGAAAAGTTAGTAGTACAACTATTTACTGGTTACTCTACGATGCATCAGACAGACACTGCTCAAGGTTCCGGAACTTAACAGCAAGCGATGAATCCCCAAATTCCCTTCCCTCAGTGAGCTTACATTTCTAGTGGACAGATAGACAAACAAATTAATATGTAGTAAAACATTGGATAGTGCCAAATGCTGACAAAGAAGGAAGATAAGAGGATATTTGAAGGTAGAGAAATCAGGAAAGCTTTCTTAATGGAGCCCTATGAGATGATATGGGACAGAAGGAACCCCAAGGGTACAAGCCTGCTTGACATGCTTGAGAGCCAGCGAGAAGGCTGACATGGCCCAAGGGTGCTGATGGGTCAGGAGTGATGGGAGACAGGAATGTCAAGGTAGCCAGGGTTTGGATAATGTGCCTTCTGGTAGACCATACCGGAAGTTCATTATTAAGCGACATAGAATGCCTTTGAGGGACTTTCATCAGGATAACAGCTTGGCCTGATATACATGTTAAGAAAATTGCTTCGTCTTTTGAGTGGAGAAGAGATATTTGAGGTGACCAGAAGCGAGGCTAGTGTGGAAGTAGAGGTGAAGAATGATGTGTCCAGTTCTGGAATGTTGGTGGTGGAGTCGGGGCAGAGTGGTTGGATTCTGGATCCAACCTGATTCTGGATCCTGCTGAAGAGAAGGGCAGCAGGACTTGCTGACGGAATGGCTGTCATTTGTGTTTGTGTGTGATTATAAACAAAGGCAAGTAAAAAGGAATGAAGTAATAATTTAGTTTGTGTTTTAAAAAATCAAATAGAAATCTTTGCACAGTGGACATTTTAAACTATTGCTCCCAAGAAGTGCTAAGAAGTTCCAAGATTATTTAAAAACACTTAAAGAAATGTCAAAATAATAAAATCAAAAGGCGCTTGGAGAGATTATTTGCATTCGTGACATCACCATTCCGAAATCTCTACGTTTTAGACGTCTTTTTGTAGACACAGCATTAATTATACTTTAAATTTTTCGCTATGTTGACAATCTTTGTTGTGGGAGACATGATTAAGTTGAGAATATTTGGATCGGTATAATCTGCATCTTGTAGTAACATTTAAAATTGACCCAGTTTGGTGTAATCTTTGGTGTATCATTTGGTTTGCCTGAAATCTGATAAATTTGCCTTTCCAATGATAAAAGGAAAGGGAAATTTGTCAGAATCAGTACATAAGAACAAGCATAAATACTTGAAAGTAATACAATTTTAAATGATTAAAACAATACTTTGTTTTAAAAACTATCAGGCATGTTTCCCATAGTATTTGATTATTCATTGTTTTATCTTTTTTGATGAATTGGTTCATTTTTTTTCCTTGATAAGATGGTGCTTACTAATGGAAATACTTAGTATTCTTATACCAGGTTTTTCTGAGAAACTCAGAACTCTATCAAATTCATTAATTTTTATAATAATTTTATAATCGTCAGGTGGCAGTTATGTGGCCTAATTTCTTACATTGAGACCATTTCAGAGACAGGAAAGTGAGTAATTGCCATTGGGAATTGTTTCCTAATGCCCCCTTGCCTGAGGTCCCCTCTACGCAGAATACCTTGCTTCCAGAAACAACAGGTGTTGGCACTACATATATTTTTTGCACTGAAATTCACCTCCGTGGCATACACTCTATACAGTGGGGTAAGAATTTGGTCTCGATTGGTTTATAGGGCTGTCGCTCATTGGCCTCATGTTATGGCCAAACTAAATTTGTTGGATGATAATTGTTTGATGTTGTTCTAGGAGAGTTATTATCTGTTTGCTTATTACTCAGTAACTAATGACTTGGGGCACTTTATGTATGCATTCCTATTTTATCCATTCTTTCAGTAGAAATATACTGAGCACTATCTTTTCCTGGCCACCGTGGGGTTGGGCTTGCTTACCTACTAGAAATTGCAAAACAGGAATCCTGTTAATTTCTCACCCACTGCCTTATAACAGGCATCAGCATAATGTCTAACCTCTTGTACAGGCTGTGGAATAACAGAGATAACAAATAGAACAGGATAGGTAGAATTTCCAGCTTCCCTCCTCTGTATCTTCTTATCTGCTTTGATCCTCCGATTTTCTTTAATTATGTGGCAAAACCTTTCATGATGTAGCTAAGCGGAAAATTATTAAAATACTAATCTTGGTTGCAGGGCTCTTTAACCCGAATTTTACCAGTGCAGTGTTCACAGACTCTTCCCTCTTTTATTGGTAGTTAGAGAAGAGAGAGCATGTGCTTTGGACACCTGAAATAGAAGGTGAAGATCAGTGAAACTCAATTTCTGTGGTTCCTAAGCCGCCCAGCCTCTGATATTCTGTTACAGCCCAAACAGACTGAGGTAGCACCGTATTTTATAATGTCGATAGTTTCTTTCAAATCTGAGAGATGTGGGGAGCTCTGCCATTTATTTCACGTTATTTCTTATCTCCTCTAAGCCTTCATCTCCTCATCATACAGTGAGGGTACTGATATACAGTCTCTAAGGATTTAGGAAAATTCGAGATAATATAGATTAAGGATTTTGCATAGTGCCTGCTCAGTGAGTGACAGTCAGATAGAATGAATTCAGCTGGTAGTAACAGCGTCCTTGTTTCCAGAACCCACTCTCAGGAGCTCTTCGGGAATGTGTATCCGTTCTGTGTTATGCCTGTGTGGCAACCTCCATCTGAAATGTCGTAGCTCCTAGAAATAGCAAGTTCTTTGCCCTTGTTCTCTTTGTCTCAAGAAGAATTCATTTTGTAATCTGATGTTTTTACACTGAAATTCGCTTTCTCAACATCTATACTGACACTGTGGAATTAGGTCAGTTTCCTATCGTATCTCTTATTAAACTAGACTGAATTTTCATTGTTTGGAAAACTCTGTTCACAGGGTCCTCATTAACTGAGCCACCACTGAACATTACCTTTATGCGTCTGTCACTCCCCCTCTGAAAATGCCACACCGTGTAGTTCCCAAGCAGGTAGTGCCCTGTGGGTACAAGGAGACAAGGGAGACTGTGTTCTCTTGCTGTAGCACCCAGATCCAATCCTCGGTGAAAATTTGCTTCCTTCTTCTGTATTCCACTCAACCACAAGGAGGTAGACCTAATCGGGCCGACACGAAGGAGAGAGGAATTGTAATACAGCGGCATCCCAGAGTTGAACAGTGGGCAAGCCACATAGGAGGCATGGAACCTTTGCAAGCCAGGCACGGTGTGTGTGGTGTGAGTTGTGAACCCCTGACCGTAGAAGGGGCTTGCACCAAGGCTGATGATTAGCCATCTTTCCTTTATAGAGATACGGACGTGCAGCACTGTGTATGTGTAAGGCGTACAGCGTATTGACTTGATACATTTATATCGTGATATGATTGCCATTAAAGCTTTCGCCAGCATCTCTTTTGCATCACACAATTACCATTCCTTCTAGTGTCAGGAGCAGTTAAGACCTCGTCCCTTAGCATGTGTAATGTGCATAATACAGTTTTGCTGTCTCTAATGACTGTTGTATGTATCAAATCTACTAGTTGCAAATAGGTACCGTCAAACAACATCTTCCCTGTTCCCCTCCCCACCAGTCCCTGGGAACCACCGTTCCACTCTGTGGTTTTTCAAGTTTGCTTTTTTTAGATTCCCTGCATAAGATGTCACACAATATTTGTCTCTCTGTCTTAACTTACCTCACGTAGCGTAGGGTCCTCAGGGTCCAGCCGTGTTGTTACAATAGTCCTTTTCCTTGTTCGAAATTTGTGACTTTCTCTTTCCTGTGTGTATCCTTCGGGTGACACACCTTGAATTAGTGCAGAAGAGCTTTTATTTCAAAGGCAGCAATTGTCTTCAAACTTGAAATGTTTTGTTATTTTCCTACATCCCCTGTATTTCATTTCCTATATTCCATCAACTAGTACCTTCAAAAGGTGAGATGACTTATTGACGGAGAAAGTAGAAATAGGTAAATCAACAGCCACTTAGGTATGTATATACAGAATGTATACATATGTATGCATATATAGAGAGAGAAATTTTAGAGCTACACGTGAATGATTGTCAGTTATTTAGCAGAGGCTGAAGAGGGAGCAGCACAATTACATATATGGTAATGAAGAAGGGATAGGAATTGTGTTGTAATTTGCCTACCCTGCTTTTTTGCTATTGACAGCTATTATGAAAAGCAGGTCGTTGGAATACAAAACACTAAATAAACAAAGAACCATCGTTTTATAAGAGCGTTTTATAGAATCTTGTCTTTGGAAATATAACAAAAGTGTTCACAATCCATGTTTCTCTGCTTATGCCAATTACCCATTGTGTTTGTGCTTATTCATTTAGGCATGGAAGTTTCAGGAGGAAAACGCAGTCATTTTTTGTAAATGTTTGATTTATAAGCCTCAGTAAAAACAGACTCATTCAAACAAAACAGCAATCAGATTGCAAAATGGCAAATAAAAGGGAGCATATCCTTATAGAAAAAAAATACTAAAATTTGACATTATGTTGAAATAGACAAAGGGACCTACTGCAGACTTTTCAAGTGTTCATTTTGCTTCCACTGCTGTGGGTCGGTTTACAGATGGTCCATGTGATAGTTGCTATAGAAACCAAACCTTCTTCATCAATCTCTCTCTGTTGCTATGGTGTGTTTGGGGTTGCTGCACGTAAACTTTTGTGTTAAGTGTCATTTGTGTTTTTCATGACTGACCTTGTAATGAAGCGTATTGATTATGCATTAACCAACAAAGTGTAGCATGAAACGGTGCATTACCACGAACCATCAGTTACCAAAGCAGAATAGGTGGACCTCAAATTACTTGTAGACGTGTACTCTGCATTTGTTAACCAGGTTATTTGAAACATTGTGTTAAAAAAAAAAACAAAAACAAAAAACCCCCAAAAAACCTGCCCACATTGACAGAAGTAGAATTCTTGAAAGTGATCCTTTTTTCTGCGTGAGGTTTGAAATCTCCTCAAAGCTAACGCTGCAACATGATTCAGAAATCCCATATTGTGATTTAAAAAAAAATTTTTTTTTAACGTTTATTTATTGTTGAGACATAGAGACAGAGCATGAGCAGAAAGGCAGAGAGAGAGGGAGACACAGAATCAGAACACAGGCTCCGGGTTCTGAGCTTTCAGCACAGAGCCCGACGCGGGGCTCGAACCTACAGACCGTGAGATCATGACCTGAGCCGAAGTTGGCCGCTTAACCGACTAAGCCACCCAGGCGCCCCCATATTGTGATTTTTACTTCGACGTTGGATGTGTGGCTCTCGGCAAATCATTAACTTTGCATTTAATGAGATAATGAAACAATGGGATATATATAGTACGCTCCGTGAGGGTTGGTACACGCCTGTTTTGCTCAGTCTTGTGCTCTCAGAGCCTGGTACAGTGTCTAGAAAGAGCCTGGAGCATAGGAAACACTCAGTGATACTGGTTGATCGAATGGGTACGCAGGTTGTATCGGATCATATTTTCGTTTCTATGTTAAGTCAGTGTTAAGAGTAGGCTTCGTTGCATTTTAATTCAACAAATAGTCATGGAATTCCTGCTTGTGGTAAAATGTTTCCCTTCTTGTTTGATTCCTTGCACTTTTCAAAAATTTTGGCTTTCACTCCTGAGATTCTGTACTCCAGATTCCCTAATTTTTACCTAATCTGTGGGTCTCCAGTGTGTTGTTGTTGTTGACAGTTTAGGGTATGTGTCCTTGAATATAAATTTTCTGATCCTTTCTTTCCGGGTATGTAATTAACAAGACGGTTGTCTATCCAGCGCTTAGAAGCAGGAGCCTTTGAATCAGGCAGACTCAAGTATAAACATAACTACCTCTGCACTGCTGAGAAGGGTACTTTCCACTGCTAGACTCAGTTTTCTCATCTATATAATGGGGATAGCAATACCTACCTCGCAGGGTTATTATGGGGATTAAATGGATTCAGAAAGGACTAAGCAGAGCAATTAGCAGAGGGAGAGAGTCATATATGGTAGCGGTTCTCTATGCGTGCAGGGAGGATGTGCTTGGGTCTAATTTGTTGAGAAGTAAAATATATGTGCATTAATTTACTCTATGTTTCTATCCAATGCTCTAACTGCTATATGCCCGCTCTTACTTTTCCACTGGGTGAGGATCTCTCTCTCTCTGTCTCTTTTTTTTAATGTTTTTAATGTTTATTTTTGAGAGAGAGACACACACACACAGAGCAGGTGAGGGTCAGAGAGAGAGAGAGACAGACAGACAGACAGAAGCCTGATGCGGGGCTCGAACTCGTGAACTGCGAGCTCATGACCTGAGGCGACGTCGGATGCTTAATTGACTGAGCCACCCAGCTGCCCCTGGGCGGGGATCTCTTACTAACATTAGGCATGTTCTAGAGCCTGTCCGGCATTTGGAGGTAGTCAGGAAAACAAGTCCCATGCACTTTAAGATTCCAATCCCAGGCCTCCTTCAGATCTGATCCCCATGACCTCCAAGCCAGACTCCCGAGTCTTGCACTAGGATGGGGCTCGGGCCGTTCATCCGTCCTTCCTTCTACTCCCGCGGCTGGGGAGGGGGTGGCAACTAACTCTGCCCCGCTCCTCATCAACCGAAGTCCTCTGGTGCGGTGGCCGAGATGGGGACTGCAGGCAGCGGAGATTCTGTGTCACCTGCGGGAGGGGAACGTGTTCTCGCCCTGGCTCTGCTCTAGTTCCATCTGTTGCCGCTGAGGCCTGTGGGTGGGTCCCGGGGAGAGGGGATGCCCGGTGACCGTTTCCCCAGCCCCCTCCATCGGTGAAGGTTGTCTAAAAAGGACAACCGTCTCCCCTTTTGACTCTTGCCAGCCGCCCCCTCCCCTCACCTGCTGCGAGGCATCCCCCCAGCAGCTGTCTCCATGGAGCCACAGACAGCGGGAGGCCCAGCAGCCCTGTTCTTCCAGTCCCCTGCCGTCGGTGCCGTCTCTTCCCTTCCCCGTTGGCAGCCGTGGCTCCAGCAAGCCTTCTTCCTTCTTTGGGAAGGGCTTACTTAAGGAAGTTGAGTCACAAGACACAGCTGTGTCCGTGTACCCCGCCCCCATACTCCAGAAGGCACATCCAGACTCTCCCAGGAACCCCCCAGCGTGCTGCGACCCTCTCCGAAGGGCTGCCGGGTGAGGCCGACAGGCTTCCTGCTGGCGCTACGACTGGGCAAGTAAAGGCCAGGATGGCGATGCCAGCGTCCTCTTTTTTTTTGTTTTGTTTTTTTAAAATGTTTATTTATTATCTCTGAGAGAGAGAGACAGAGAGACAGAGAGACAGAGTGTGTGCAGGGGAGGGACAGAGAGAGAGAAGGAGACACAGAATCCGAAACAGGCTCCAGGCTCTGAGCCGTCAGCACAGAGCCCGACGTGGGGCTCAAACCCATGAACCGTGAGATCATGACCTGAGCCAAAGTCGAACACTCAACCACCGAGCCACCCAGGCGCCCCCCAAGCCCAGTGCCCTCATCTCGTCGGTGGGTAAGGTAGGATGTGCTCACATAGACAGATACATCAAAGTTTTAAATCCTCAAAAAAAAAAAAAGGGGGGGGGGACGCCTGGGTGGCTCAGTCGGTTGAGCGGCCGACTTCAGCTCAGGTCATGATCTCACGGTCTGTGAGTTCGAGCCCCGCGTCGGGCTCTGTGCTGACGGCTCAGAGCCTGGAGCCTGCTTCGGATTCTGTGTCTCCCCCTCTCTCTGCCCTTCCCCTGGTCATGCTCTGTCTCTATGTCTCTCAAAAAAAATAAATAAACATTAAAAAAAAATTAAAAAAAAAGTTTTAAATCCTCTCTGAAGCAGGGACTGCTGTATCTTAGTTAACCAACACTATATCCTAGAGCGTTACAACACGTAGTTACCATTTCACAAAAATTGAAGTTGGTAACATATATGGAAAGCGTATGGAGCTTAAGTCTATAATGTCGGCACCTGCAGTACCGTAACGTTTAGAAAATCATTTGAATGCATTCATTGCGTTTGATCGTTCATTGTTCTGTCTTTTCAAATATATTTAACATGGGCATTCTAATGAGCGGGGTGTATGAGGCTGCATACCATACAAGAAGAACTTCATTTGTTACTTAAGAATAATTACCCTGAAACTGACTCATCATTGTACCAGCAGGAGCGAAGAGAAAATCACTGGGGTTTTGGTGTCGAATTCTGCGCCGTGCAAGTTGACATATGCATATTTTGTGTGTGCAGCCATTTTGTTTTTGTTTTTTTTTAAATCTCAAAGTTCTTTTCAAAATCCTGAATTTTAGGGGGTGCCTTGCTGGCTCGGTCGGCTAAACATCAGATTCTTGATTTTGGCTGAGGGCACGGTGTCACGGTTCCTGAGTTCGAGCCCCACGTCGGGCTCTGCACTGAGCAGTGCGGATCCTGTTTGTTTTTTCTCTCTCTGCCCTTCCCTTGCTCACTCTCTCTCTCAGAATAAATGAATAAATTTTTAAAAACCCTGAATTTTAAAAAGATGTAAATGTTGGGTGCATCTTTCTTGTCGGAAGGCCCGTGAGATAGGAGTTGAACCCCAGTCCTAAGACTGGGGCATGTAAGCATGTCCATGGGCTGGCCAGCCCTTTTCTTAACCACTGTGAGAAACGCCAAAGGCTGTTCTAATGGCATTCTGTTTAATGGATCTGTTGCTGTCTCTCTGTGTCTCTCTTAAAAATAAATAAATATCAAAAAATTAAAAAAAAAAAGAGTTGTCGGTAGAGCTATGTGGACTGTGGACAAGGCCTTCAGACCTTCTCCAGGCTGAGCTTCCACAAGTTAACAGACGAGGTGATCAAGGCGTAAGGAATGAGGAATAGCAATGGATCCGTTAAAGAGAACCGCTGGTCAGTTTCTATCCATTTTTATTTATTTTTGAGAGAGACAGAACATGGGCAGGGAGGAGCAGAGAGAGCGGGAGACACAGAACCGAAGCAGGCTCCAGGCTCTGAGCCGTCAGCACAGAGCCCGATGCGGGAGTCGAACTTACGAGCTGTGAGATCATGACCTGAGCCGAAGTCGGACGCTTAACTGACTGAGCCACCTAGGCACCCCCTGACTTAGTATTTTAGAGAAGATCTAAGCACCAGAAGATTCCATACTTAGAGAAAACCCCTGAGCACAGGGATTCTCTAGAATCATATGGAATTCTAAGGCATCGGTAAGGGGACATCTTTGTAATAACACAGGGTGGTACCCGGCTCCTCCCGGGTGGGAGTGCCAGTGTTTCGCTTGGGGATGGGGAGAGCACTGAATCTCCGCTGCAGAGTGCGCATATTTAAATGGACGCTAAACCGAATCCACACAAAACAAATATAATCTTTTCCAGAGTAGCTGCCTTTCCACGTCACCTGCAGAACGGCTTCCTGCGCCCGCCGTGGGTCACAGGCTTGCGCACGTATAAGAAATAATGTCAATGGTGTGAGATCCTAGTGCTTCGAGGAAGACCTGCCTCGACAATGACTTTTCATCACACGCACAAATAGGCGGCTTTTTTTTTTTTTTTAAATCATGTGCCCGAGGCAAGAAACCATTGGACGGCAAGATCAGCTTCACGGAGAGCTGAAAGTTTTCTTTGAGAGATGGATGTGTTTCTCCAGGGGCTTTCTGCTGTAACTTACAAACGGTTATTCAGTCTGCAAGGAAGGTCTCCTTCTCACTCTCAAAGTCAACCTATTTTCGATTTTTGCAGCCGGAAACCCAAGTGTGGATGTGTCTTTCCAGGTGTTTACAGATCTTGCTTTGCATTAACCGAGTGGCTCGATAAGTTGTTACCTAGTTTTCATCTGGATGGTACTGGCAGTGAGAGGAACTACTTGGAAGTTTGGAAACATGTCGCAATGTTTTTACTTATATGCGCTTTGTTGAGTTGGGAAGAATTGATGGACATTCACTGTCGATGTAGGTTTATATAAACATTTATTTATTTTTGAGAGACATAGAGACAGAGCACAAGCAGGGGAAGGGCAGAGAGAGAGAGGGAGACACAGAATCCGAAGCAGGCTCCAGGCTCTGATGAGCCATCAGCACAGAGCCCGATGTGGGGCTTGAACTCACAGATGTGAGATCATGACCTGAGCTGAAGTCGGCCACTCAACCAACTGAGCCACCCAGGTGCCCGATGTAGGTTTATATAGAGCATATCCCGACTCGATATTTTGAACATTATATTGTGATAATTAGTGCCAACAACTTTATTTTCAGGGCAACATGATATGTAGTTTTTTTTTTTTTTTACCTTATGAATTCATCGTTCCAAAATTCTTAATTTTCTTGAGCTGCTTATGTGCTGTTTGGACACATTTAACAGGAAAAACCAAATATAGTCTAAAAAAACCTTTTTCTCAACCTGTATTTTTTGTGACGATAAAAATATTAGTTTAGAGATGCAAAGAAAAGTTTTGACAAACTATTGAAAGCTC
Organism: Paguma larvata; assembly: GCA_030068075.1. Lineage (NCBI taxonomy): Eukaryota > Metazoa > Chordata > Mammalia > Carnivora > Viverridae > Paguma > Paguma larvata. The sequence goes on from JAINVK010000382.1 coordinate 110,180, forward strand.
CTTGCTTTTTTATTTTTTTATTTTTTTTGGAGAGAGAGAGAGAGCACGCAAGTGGGAGAGAGGGGCAGAAGGAGAGACAGAATCTTAAGCAGGCTCCACGCTCAGCACGGAGCCTGACACGGGGCTCTATCCTGTGACCCTGGGATCATGACCTGAGCCGAAATCAAGAGGCAGATGGACACTCAACCACCGACCGAGCCACCCAGATGCCCCTTGAAAGCTCTTTATGAATATCTAGGTTTTAAAATGGGATACAAATGAGCAAATGAAAAAAAAAAAAAGGGAAAGAAAGAAAAGGATGTCTTCTGGGCACCTGGGTGGCTCAATCGGTTAAGCGTCCGACTTCGGCTCAGGTCATGATCTCACAGTTCATGAGTTCGAGCCCCATGTTGGGCTCTGTGCTGACAGCTCAGAGCCTGGAGCCTGCTTCATCTTCTGTGTCTCCCTCTCTCTCTGCCCCTCCCCAGCTTGCACGCACGCTCTCTCTCTCTTTCTCTCTCAAAAATAAACATTAAAAAAATTAAAAAAAAATGAAAGTATGTTTTGCTTCATACCATCAGACACTTCAAGCTGATTTCTCAGAGAAGCTTTGCTAGAATTGATGAAAAAAGAGCCCCCGTAGGTTTATGGGCAGAGAGAACGTTCTCTTCCTCAGTTCAAACGTGAATTGTTCTTACTATTAATACGTTCTTACTATAGATACGTGACGTTCATTTGGGAGCATGACCCGGTGGGGACCCACCTGGCAAGTACTCAGGCTTTTAGACCCTGTTGAAATATATTCACGTTGGTGACCAGAGTCAGTTTTAAGCCCATCCGTGGAAGGGATAACGCGGCTCTATAAGAGAGAGAAATATAAACACACACATATGTATCCCACACGATTTCTTACAGAATCCTCTTTGACAAAGGGTGATGATCTTTTTTCCGTGGACCTTGAGAGTTGGCAAGGGTTGCGGTGGGGCGACCGTGTAGACCCAATAAATGGAATGTCGCTGTAGTTAAGTACCTGGGCTTTTGGGCTCCAGAGAAAACCTGGGTTCGAGTGTTGGTTGTACTGCTGGCCAACTTTAACTCTGGGTCACTCTTAGTTACCTTTCTAAACCTCGGGGTCTCTGTCTGAAAATTGACTATCATAAAAGACTGTCTCTTCTAGGGTTGTTGTTAGCATCGAATGTAACATTAATAGGTTAAAAGTAACCTGAGGTTTTCCTCTCAGCCTTAATTGAGGAACTTAATTGAGGAATATCTTACTTGAGGAACTTAAATGCTTTTCAGGTAAATAGAAGATATTTATGATCTCTTGCATGCAGATTATGGAAAGTGGAATAACAAATTTAGTTGATAGCAGTATGGTGTTTGGACTCAGTATGTGGGTTGGGATCCGGAGTCCTCTGTTTTCTTTCTTTTTTAAAAATATTTTTATTTATTTTTGAGAGAGAGAGAGAGAGAGAGCGCGCATGAGCAGGGTAGGGGCAGAGAGAGAAGGAGATACATAATCCAAAGCAGGCTCCAGGCACCCAGCTGTCAGCACAGAGCCTGACATGGGGCTCGAACTTACCTGCTGAGAGATCATGACCTGAGCCGAAGTCGGATGCCTAACCAGCTGAGCCTCCCAGGCGTCCCCAGGAGTCCTCTGTTTTCCATCTGTGTCTGTGGACAAGTCTCTCAGCCTTCCTAAGTTCCTCTTTCCCTGTCCATAAACAGACATCATTGTAGTCACTGCTTTGTACAATTCTTGTGAAGGTTTAATGAGATAGTGTCTGAAGCACCGCGAACAGGGCCTGGCAGTAAGGCCTCCATAAATATGAGCTATTATTATTATTATTGTGGGTGGTTGTTTTTTAATATTATTTATTTTGAGAGAGAGAGTGTGCGCACGCACTGGCAGGGGAGAGGGCAGAGCGGGAGAGAAGAATCCAAGCAGGCTCTGCTCTGTCAGCACTAAGCCTGACGCGGGGCTCGAACTCAAGAACCCTGAGATCACGCCCTTAGCTGAAATGAAGAGTTGGATGCTTAACTGGTTGAGCCATCCAGGCTCCCCTGTTGTGGGTGTTTTCACGAGACTGGGAGAAGTGTAGAGTCAGTCGGTTTGAAGCCGAGAGACAGGATAGGAGAAGACGAAGAGAAAGAGGAAGATAGAAAACGAGACAGAATGGAAACTGGAAGGCAGGGGACGCCGCTGGTTTGGACATGGCATGGGAGATACACACGTGACATTCTACTTCGACGTTGGTATCATCTCTGAAACGCTAGTCTTTGAGATGCAAAAGTCTCCACTCTTTATATGAATATTAGCAAATCACGTGATGGGTTCTTTTTTTAAAAGTGTATCATGCAACCTGAAAGGCCTGCAAAATGATATAAAGAATAATAAAGTATCGACTGGGTTCGTTCTTATCCCCAACACGCTTGACGCCGGCTGTGTAGCTCTCCTCCTTCCCGCTGGCAGAACCATCGCCTTAATTCTTAAGTCAGCCCCATGACTTTTTCATGTTTTCAGTATGTATGAATATGTCTTTAAGCCATGGAGAGGGCTGAGTTTCCTTGGTGGTTTTCCTGTAAGTGGTATTGCCGTGTTTTAGCTTTCTATAAAGAATAGAATCCTAGAGTATGCATCTGATGCTTTCTGTCTGCTAAACATATGGTTGTAATTCATCCATAATGTTACACGTAGGACGGTTCACTCATTTTCACGTGGTAAAGTATTCTATTGTGTGAACGTAGCACGATTCATTTACTGCTTTTTCTGTTAGTATTTAGGTAGTTTCCTTTTTTTTTTTTTTTTTGACAATGACCTACAATGAAATACTCAGGTGCATGAGTCCTGCAGGAGTTTTCCTGGGCAGCGCTTCCATGATCCTTCCTGAGTTACGGTGTATGTAGAAAATAATATTTTTGGAGGTCGTTCACAGCTGCAGCAACTGGCCCTGACCGCCCCCCGCCCCCCCACCAGGCCTCGGCTGCTCCTAACCTGAGCGTAGTGATTGCTCAGCCACACCTGGAACTCACTGGCTTCAGTGGCCTGATGGAGAAGTACCAGGGCCATGGTCTTCTGGTCTGCCTAAGATAGACTTTGGAATGGAATGTATCAGGTGTGAATATTTGTACCTTTATGAGATATTGTCAAATTGCACTCCAGAATCTCAGTGTCCTTTCTCCATCCCAGCCCGCAAGACGGAAGAGTTCTTTATTCAGAATGATTGGGGGTGCTTGGGTGGTTCAGTCGGCTGAGCGTCCGACTCTTCATTTCAGCTCAGGTCATGATCCCAGGGATATGGGATTGAGCCTTGCATCAGGCTCTGCACGGAGCCTAATTAGGAGTCTCTCTCGCTCTCCCTCTGCCCCGCCCTGCTCGTATGCACACATTCTCTCTCTAAAATAATACTTTAAAAAAAAGAGTTCTCATTCCTGCACATCCTTATAAACACTTGGAAATATTGGACTTTTTTTTACATTTTTGTGTGTCTGATCCTCTCGTGTTTATACCTTGCCTTTATATCTTTTACCATGTATTTACTGTGGTGTTACCTTTTTATATTGGGCTGTATAAGATACTCATATTCTTTTTAGTAACCCTTCGTCAGTTACAAGTGTTGCAAATATCTACACCCAGTCTATGAGTTATTTTTCCACTTACTTTTCTTTGGATGAGTGTAAGTTCTAAATTGTGATGTTGTCCACTTCGACAGTTTTTCCTTTATGTTTTTCATTTCTTATCTTGTAAGAAATCCTTCCCCAGTAATAAGGGCATAAAAATACTCTTTTATGTTTACTTCTGGAATTTTTGAAATTCTTGCTTATTTGTTTTTATGATACGAGGTAGTAATCTAATTTTGTGTTTTCTGTTTGGATAATACGTGGTTCCAGGGCCACTTATTAAAATGGTCTTTTTTCCCCTACAGATTGGCAAGGACGGCTTTGTCAAAATACCAGCCGCCTGTTCTGATTTCAATTTTACGTTTGATATGTTTTGGTTTTGAAAATAGAACTTCAGGATAAAATGGTGCTTCCTCCTTTTGAAATTAAATCACTGGATTGGCAGTAAGGAGATTTGGGCTCTTAATCAGATGGAGAGCGAGAGCCCCCATACTAGCCAGTAACATAAACAGTATATATGATTGGAGGGTCAGACTTTTTTGGCTTTGAGTACAAGTTCACTTTGGGACTTTGTGGTAAAGCACATGAGGGAGAAAGGGAATAGAAGAGCCTACCTCAATAAATGATCACTCCTTGAAGCTAGAATGTCACTTGTGGGAGCAACATGGTCAAAAGTCATTCCTGGTTTGTTAGCCTGGGTACAGACGAAACTCTCTGGGGCCGCTTTTTTCATAAGGCCGGTAGCTTGTGGTAGACCCCGCGGGGTGGCAGGGACTTAAAGTGAGTCCTAAACTTCTTTGGCTTTGGTTTCCCCCACCTATTAAAAAAAGAACGTAGAGCAGGTGACTTCTCATGCTTGCAGCTTTTGCGAGTATGTAGAATGTAACTAGGCGTAACTGTAAATTAGTCCCTGTAGAACCAAAGAGCTGGCTGGGCGCTTTCAGAATCCAGTAGGTGGCCTCATCTTTCCTCTTTCAAAGATGGGCACCGTCTCATTTTATAACGCTTGAATATCAAATTTGAAGCAAATATCAACTTAATTTCGGAGGGCTCAAAAACACTAGTTTTTGAATAACTTCACCACTTCATTCCATAATGTAAGTTATCCTACACACAAAAGGACTTTAGTAAAATTCTCCACTGGAAGAACTGTGGTCAGCTTTATCGATGTGTTTTTAGTGACCCACGTCAAATTTTCAGAGCCCCTTGGTGCATTAAACTGCCGTAGACTGTGGGTTGGGAAATTATTCTTTGATTTCCAGCGCTGTGGTCATACATACCCAAAAACATCTTTTAGGGCACTTGCAAAGATACATAGTAGAGCGGCTAAGAGAACCATCTCTGGAGTCAGATGCGAGTGCCAGCGGTCAGGAATTAGGAGGGTGACCTTGAAGATGTTAATCAGTTCTCTAACCTTTGAATTAATTTGTTTTCTATGAAGTGCAGATAGTAGGAGTAATTAAACTCTCATGGCCCGGAATTTTTAATGAGATAATACATGCCAAATACCATTTGGTAGTTTACATAGTAACTTACCAATATGTGCTACTAATATTATTATCGTTATATTTCTATAATTTATTTTTATTCATTAAATTAAAAATCATTGTACAGATCCAACTTATGCCAAATTCTTCACCCTTTGACTACAGACTTTCCCATTTTATTTCCCCAAACTTTAAATTTCTGTACACATGGGGCACTTGGGTGGCTTAGTCAGTTAAGTGTTCGACTCTTGATTTCGGCTCAGGTCACGGTCTCATGGTTTGTGAGATTGAGTCCCGCATCGGGCTCTGCACTGACAGCACAGAGCCTGCTTGGGATTTTGTTTCCCTCTCTTTGCCCCTCCCCCCTTACCCTCTGTCTCTCTCTCAAAATAAATTTAAAAAAATTAAAAAAAAATTTCTGTACACAGAGTTGACATTATTTTCCCGATGCAGTTATATGCTCTGGATCAGATTTTTCGAAATCACTAAAAAGCGATTCCTCTTTTTGTCATTTACATGTGGTGAAAAACTGTAAAGATAAAAAGGTTTCTAAGAATCTTTTCTAATAGTCACCTACTTTTGTATGTAATATAATCCAAAAATATTTTTGGAAGTTCAGTGTTCAAAAAACAAATTTTTTAAAATATTTATTCTTGAGAGAGAGAGAGAGACAGAGACAGAGAGAGTGAGCATGAGCGGGGGAGGGGCAGAGACAGAGGGAGTCACAGAGTCTGAAGCAGGTTCCAGGCGCGGAGCTGTCAGCACAGAGCCTGATGCGGGGCTTGAACTCACGAGCCGTGAGATCATGACCTGAGCTGAAGTCAGACGCTTGACCGACTGAACCATCCAGGCGCCCCCCAAAAAACCAAATTTTTAAGTTTTGTGTTATAAAGGAAATTCCATCTCTCATGGGCAAAAATGGCATAAAGTCCTCTCTTACGCTTTTCACGGGCACTTGGGGGAGGCCCCTGTGACTATATAGGAAAAGGAAGTCGCTGTTGAATTCAGTGTATGCCGCCCCAGATAAAACAAAACAAAAAGCCAAGACTTCTGACACTGAAGGAAAAAAATTGATTACGTGAGATTTTTTGATTTTCAGCTTGCCTTAGTGGAGTGATTGCTATATAGGTCAACTCGAACTCATTCATTTGCATTCGCAAACAATCTTGGCCGTTAATTATTTCACATTTTATGAAACGGTACCTTTTCTATTAGATTTATCTAGCAACTGAATATAGGTTCTATGCCATGAAATTTGCGTGATTTTTTTCCATGCTGTCATTCTTGGTCTAAGCTCTTTTTTAAATTCCATTTTTATAAGAAATCTCTCCCAGTACTATGCCCGGAAATACACCAAGATTGCCTGTTAATTTATTATTAGGCAATTGACTTATTATTATTATATTTTGAAGTAAAAGATTAATTCCTGATAATTTCCTCAGATTCTCATACATGTTCCTTTCTGAACAAGAAATATCCTCTTAATTTTATGAATCGAACTGTGATTCCCACAAATGCAGTCAGCCCTCTGCTCTTGCACTTACCTCTGTGGTCATACATACCCCAAAATATCATTATTGGGCCATATCATTCTCTCCTTGGAGGTGTGAAACCTGGGAACGCATGGGGGAATTAAGTAATGATAAGGTGATGAATTAATTATGATTAATTAAAAATGGTTATTTTCCAAACTGCACACTGAACTCGAAAATACCTGTCTTTCATGAACTATCCTTAGTACTTTTTATTTTTCCTGGGATGTGTTTGTACTTACATTGCAGTTTTATTCCGAGGGTGGAAGGCCAAGTTTAAATCAGAAATTGTCCACTTTATTTTCAGATTAACAAAATAAAATCTGTGTATGTATAAATGTCCTTACGAATATTTGGCTGCCTACATCTTTTAATTTTAAAAACTGTAAAATGGGGGCGCCTGGGTGGCTCAGTCGGTTAGGCAGCTGACTTCAGCTCAGGTCATGATCTCATGGTCTGTGAGTTCAAGCCCCGCGTCAGGCTCTGTGCTGACGGCTCAGAGCCTGGAGCCTGCTTCGGATTCTGTGTCCGCCTCTCTCTCTGCCCTTCCCCTGCTCACGCTCTGTCTCTCAAAAATAAATAAACGTTAAAAAAATAAAATAAAATAAAAACAAAAACTGTAAAATGCGTGAACCACCAAAATGGATGACAAATAGAATTGGGCCCGACCTCTACTGCACATACACACACACTCAGTAAATCACAGAAATGGGAGAAACTTTTGCTTCCATTGTTTATACCATTGCTTTTATTTATACTGTGATTTATAGAAGTAAACTTGTATTTCACAGCTATATCTTTGTGTATTTCTTTTTTAAATATTTATGTATTTTGAGAGGGAGAGAGAATGTGTGAGCAGAGGAGGGGCAGAGACAGAGGGATAAAGAGCCCTTGGCACTGTCAGTGCGAAGCCCGGTGCAGGACTCGATACCCTGAACTGTGAAGGGAGATCACAACCTGAGCTGAAATCAAGAGCTGGACGCTCAACCATCTGCGCCACCCGGGCGTCCCGTCTTTGAGTTGTTTCTGTGGAAAAACTCAGCCTTCTTCCGAAAACTGCCCACAGCTCTTTCAGTTCCCTGCCTTTATATCAAATCTGTTACTTAAAAAATGGCAGAGGTTCCTGAAGGTGACTTGAAAACAAGAGTTTCTGGATTAAAAACAGACAGCCTCTCCTTCTGCATCCGTTTTACCTGCCACAGGGATGATATAAATGTATTTGACCACTGTACAGAGCAGGAGCCCATCAGCGAGATCACCCACCAGAACCTTGCTCGTCACCCCTCTCGTTGTTGGATCCCGGGGAAATTTGGGATGGTGATGTTTCGAGAGCTTTGGAAGGCTTGGAGCAGAGACTCTTTATGAACGAGTAAGGAAGCGTGGCACTATTGCACCAACTGGTACGGCTGTGCCTGTGTGTGCTGATTCAGTATCCCCCTGCGTCATCCACGCTGGGATCATTTGCCCAGACCATGATGGTCGTCTAATACTTTATTATGATCACAATAAAAGTCATCCTTATTACTTACATGGCTTGGGGCGCCTGGGTGGCTCAGTCGGTTAAGCGTCCGACTTCGGCTCAGGTCATGATCTCACGGTCTGTGGGTTCGAGCCCTGCGTCGGACTCTGTGCTGACAGCTCAGAGCCTGGAGCCTGCTTCGGATTCTGGGTCTCCCTCTCTCTCTGCCCTTCCCTTGCTCACACTCTGTCTCTATGTCTCTCAAAAATAAATAAACGTTAAAAAAAAATTTTACTTACATGGCTCGAGTTTGAAAGAAAACAATTGGTGAAAAACCTTTGGGCTTTATCAGCTGTGAAATGCAAACCTTACCGTGCCACAATTAAGCCAGTTGGAGTCAAAGGTATATTTTGTGTTCCCATGATGGCATTTCATGGAAGTAGTGACATCTAGTGTTCCCTCCCAAGATGGCAGTGTCTCTGAGCTCAGTAACTGTGTTGATTTCAGAAGCAGCCTACAAACTTGATTACTCCTTCAGGGCCTGACTTTCCCCATTTTTGAAGAACGTCACATTAATCTAAGTCAGGGGCCTCATTTGTTCCAGATTTTCATAACCACTTGGGCAGGTCTGGCTGCGAGGCCAGACATTTTCTTGTATTCTGGCCCGGCTCCACACAGTACTCAGCTCAGAGGCCCCATGGGAATAAGGCATTGCTGGGACCAATCTGAGGATTTGCAACAAATTTCGAGTACAGAACTTTTTTTAATAAAAAGAAGGCACAGACTCAAACCTAGCCTTTTCTACTAATGCATTTTGACCAAAACAGTCGTTTTAAATTAGGTGCGATTGGAGTGGTCTGAAGAAATAAAAATGAAAACGCACGCAATCTTTTAAGACTATACGTGTGCTCACGTTTGCTCGTCTTGATCTCTTTTTTTAATGCTTGGGATTTCATGAATATGTATTTTATCCGTACTTCTTGGTGAACACAGCAGAGAGGAATTGAGTTGGAGAAAGGAGAAAAATCCTTAACCTTTCAGTGCCCGCTGAGGACGCCATATTGATATTTAAGAGTAGCCTGTGCTTTTGATTTCTGGGTTTGGGTTTTGGTTTTTGGTCTAATGTTGGCGGCAAGTAGGGGCTTTTATTGTTTCTCATTAAATCAATTCTCAGTGCTTTTCTTACTGGGCTGCAAACAGTGAAGCTTGTGGTCCCGTGTTACTTTGAAATTCCCAGTCATTATCATTCTGTAATTCTCCTTTTATTTTAATGTAAAACAAGTTTTTGTCTTCCCTGAAATTCTTGACTATGAAACTCTCTCGTAGAGTCTATCAGACCTTCCCATAGGCCCCTTCAACCCTTCAGTTTTAAGCAAAAAAAAAAAAAAAAAAAAAAAAAATACAGGGTTATTTCATTATCAGTAGACATGTCCTAGGATTCCAACATTGTGCGCCACCATTAGCGCCTGACTTGGTGAGTGGTACCAGTAATTCAGCGCTAGACTGTTTCTCCCTCGGTGACTTAAGAACATTTAATTGTTGTAGAGCATTTTATTTTTAACTGAAAGCTGCTACAGAATAACACAAATGCTGATCTTTCTGGGAATCGGGGTAGCAAATGGTAGCGCCATCTGCTGGCCCCTTCCCTTTTTTTTTCACGAAGTACTTCCTGTGTGCCTCTTGGGTGAGGTTTAGCCATTCCTTAACCGCCCCACATTCCAAAACAGAGGTCTCGTGAAAAGCCTCTTAAAAGCAAACATAAATAAATGCATCGGATTATAGACTGCTCCTAGGTGATGGGCCAGTGACAACATAGATGTGTGACTTAGTCAGGATGTATTAACCTGCTATAAATGCCTTTCTTCAGCCAGTCCGTTTATTTGGGCCAAGTTGACCGATTTCCTAGAGATAACGCAGACATCCTTCCTGGATTATAAACGGAAACTTCACGTTCATTTATTTCTTTATACGTTTACCGAACAAATATTTACTTAGTATATGCTGTGAGCCAGGCGTGTGGTATGTGTCGATGAACACATATTTCTTCTTATCCTGTAGCCACTCCAGAAAATTCCCTGCTCACCTGGATTTACATTTTTGGAGTGAACACAGCTATACACAATAAACCTAATGACTAAGCCTATTGTTTGGTATGGAAGAAGCTTATAAATATTACAAAAAAATAAAAAAGAAAATGGAAATCAGGTTAAGGGAGAATGGGGTGTCTGATTCAGTGTTAGATGAGGAGGTCAGGATAGTCCTCATGGAGAGAGTATCTGAGCAAAACTAGATGTGAGAATTAGGTCACTTGGGTATGTAGGAGGAGAACATTCCAGATCGAGGGAAGAAGGATGGCAGAGGCCTCAGGAGGAAGTAGGGCAGGAGTCTAGAAAGGGAATCAGGTCTGCACATACGTTAAAACATGTTTTGTTGCCCTTTCTGCACCCCCAGGAAATCTGCCCCTAAATCACCTTTCATAGTCTTTCCTTGCTGCAGACGGTTGTGTGGATTCTGGCTTTTCAGTGGGACCCTCACACTGTTATGAAGAGCCCCTTATATCTTTGATATCATTCTATATCATGATCGGTGTGCCATGTTAGCCCTGCATTACGTTTCAGAGGGCATTCTAAAGGTTTGAGGGGAGAACTGAGCTTTCCCCGGGGCCGCGCTGGGGCTATGATGGTAAAGGCACAGGGCCGGCCACGTTTGTCTAACGTGGCATTACCATTTTAATAGAAATATTTCCTGTGTGACTAATCTATAACAAATGTAAATCCGTGGCTAGAGTCTGTCTTACTCAGCCCTGAAGGTATTTTTACCATTGATGGGATGATAATATGCTGTTCTGACCAAGCCGTTCAGCTAAACAACCTATGGATTAACTCACATAGACAAACTGATTTTGCATCCCCACTGTATTAATCCGCCTCGAATCTAACTCTGTTTAATGAAATGATAAAGATACAGGTACAGATTCTTTAAACTTTAGACCTCCAGGAACTTTAAATATTCTGCCTTTTTTTTTTTAGTTTATTTACTGAGAGGGTGAGAGAGGGAGAGAGAATCCCAAGCAGGCCCCATGCTTTCAGTGGGCTGGAACCCACGAACCGCGAGATCATGACCTGAGCTGAAACCAAGAGTTGGATGCTCAACCAACAGAGCCTTCCAGGTGCCCCCGTATTCTCTCTTGTAACTTTCTCATTCCATCGGTGAGAAAAATAGGCGGCCAGAGAGATTTTTCTGATGGGCAGCACAATCATTCAATCAGCCGTGCATGCGACTCAGATGTATCTCTTCTTGAAAATACTTCTACCTCCGGAGTTCAGAATGGTATTTTTCCACTCTTGTTCTTACAAGAAGACAAGTGAATTTCATACAGTTGCTGGTTATAACTTGTTCCTTTTTTTGCCTCAAATATGAAATGACTCAGCAGTCATTGTTCTCCAAGGGTGGGGAAATATGTGATTTGAGCTGGCGGTGAAAAATAGGGGAGTCATGTGCCCGATAATTCAGTTTCCAGGTGCTATTGGCAAAGACATTTGACCTTCTCAGAAAGGTCAGCCTCTGAGGACTAGGTATCGTTAACTCTAAATATAGTTATTGGAGAATGCTTTCACTTATCCTTCGCTGCGTCTTCTTAATGCATACAGCCCTGGAAGAAATTGTCAAGGATGCGTGGACAGCACGGAAGACATATTAGAAGTTCTCTGGCTCTGTATGTCGCTTACAGACTGACTAGCCAGTGGGGGCGTCCTTTGCCATGTGAAAACTTGGAGAAATTCGTTTTCTACATGTATGTTTCCCTAAAGCCCAATAGCTTCTATTATGCATCTGATCTCTGCCAAATTTTACTTTCAATCTTAGCTCTTCTACTTAATTAACTGCTTATTGGATATCATTATCTCTCTATCTATCATCTAGAGGAAGCCTAAGGGATGAAGTTTGAAATTTCCCCTTTTGCAAGAAAATACAATCTCCCTTGTGATGCAAAGAAATTAACCTGGAGCCAGGCTGGCTGCTTTGTTCTAGTGAGAGAGAGGTGCTCTGCTGAGAGAGAGAGAGAGAGAGAGAGAGAGAGAGAGAGAGAGAAGGAGAAGGGAGGGGATGCCAGGCAACTTCCCAAAGGTCTTAGTTCTTTTGCTCAAGTCTCAAGAATTTTCAGAACGTGATATATTCCAGGGCAAGTGAATAAGCCCATTCTAAGGCCGAGTAGCAATAATATTGATTGTGTCACGAAGCCATATGGAAATGAAAGACTTGCGGTCTCATGTCGTTTGCAAATCTGCTTATGCCCGTCAGCACAGAGCCCAACTCAGGGCTCGATCCCGTGAACCGCGAGATCATCGCCTGAGCCTCGGTCAGATTCGGATGGACACTCAACCAGCTGAGCCACCTAGGCACCCCCTCATCAGGTATTTTAAAGCAGTACCAGTAGTTTAGAGATTCCTGAGTGAAATGAAAAAAGAGTATTAAAACTTAAAAGCGTATTGATAAGTTCTATGAAACTTGTCTCAAAATTATGCTTTTGTTCCACCGTCATTTTTTTATTGTTCTCTGTGTTACATAGATGACCCAGAAATCCTATCGAACCAACTCGAACATGCTTGATGTTTTGCTGTTGATCACATACGAATGTTATGGGCATGACACATAGACAAATGACAACATTTACATAGGATTCTGAGAATTACTTTACTTCAGAAAGACTTCTTTGATTTTGATACTTTTTGCTTAATCCTTTCGTGTCTGATCTTCGAAAGGAACTGTGGTTTGAAATCATATACCCCCAACCTTTCACTTATATATATTGAACACTGATTATCGATAGAAATCATCACAACTAGACAGCACTGTAGAATATTATATCATTTAAGGGTGCCCGGGTGGCTCAGTCGGTTGAGCAGCCAACTTCAGCTCGGGGCATGATCTCACAGTTTGTGAGTTCGAGCCCTACATTGGGCTCTGTGCTGACAGCTCAGAGCCTGGAACCTGCTTCAGATTCTGTCTCCGTCTATCTCTCTGCCCCTCCCCTGCTTGTATTTTCTCTCTCTGTCTGTCTCTCTCTCTCTCTCCATCTCTCTCTCTTTCATACACAAATATAAATAAAATCTAAAAAAAATTAAAAAAGAATATTGTGTCATTTAAAAAGTGAGCCATCAGCAAGTATCCAGCCAACATTTGTGAATGACTAAGTGAAATTTTATATAGTCTATTAGTTTCTTTGCAAAAACCAAAGGACAATATACTCTTAATACATTCTTCTTTCTCAGTAATAACTGACTTAAATATTTTACAAGACTTTAAGAGGAATCATAATAAAAGTATTACTTTTTAATACTTATGGAGAAATAACGCATAAAGCAGAAACATCCCTGTATTTCTGTTTTGTTTTATTTTCTTTTTACAATAAGGAACTTTATTTTAAAAACTTTTTGCCTTAGAAATGATTACATCGTCACTAAAGAAAACTTCAAAAATCCCAAAAAAGCTTTATTTCATCACCAGATACAACCACTATGAACGTCTTTATTTCCATGCAGTCTTTAAAAATAAAGCTATAATCCTATTAAGAAATATTCTTGCCTTCAGTTTTAGAGAGAGAACTGTATTGCGTAAATATTTTCTTTTACGTTTTGTCTTGGTATTGTTTTTTCTCTAATAAAACAGGAACTTCTAAGCTTTTTTAGAAAATGAGAACTCTTCTCACCAGTGAAATATGTAGAAAAAATAGAAAGTCAGCGCTGTCAACACTTTCCAGTAGCATAACACTACATCTTTAAAAAAAGGGGGTGCCTCTTTTTAAATTTTAAAAAATTTATATTTATTTGCCCTGAGAACAATGGGGCTATTTTAATTTCTGGAAATAGTGAGGTTTGGTTTGGTGAGTCCTGCTTTCAGATGGACCTAGAGATGAGTAACAAAATAAATTATCCCAAGATACAAAATAAATAAAATGTTTCTCCTTTGCAATGCTTTCCTTCCCTCCACTGTTCCTGATCGAAGCTACAGTTGTATTTTGTCTTTGTACTTGACTGGCCGTCAGAGCCTGGAGCAAGTATTTGGAGTATCTTTTACTTTTACCACGGCTAAGCTTTTGAACTCCAGCCCCTTGGCCCTAAGCATGGTGAAAACCTACTTTCTTTGTGCCCTCTTCCCATTTTCCTCTTCCCTCTACCAATTTCTCCTTTCAAAAGAAATTTCTCATTCCTTCCTGCGCTCAGAGCTCTGCGTGTGAATAGGAAGCAGGCTGACACAGCTGGGGAGGAGAAAAGTGAAAAGTGACTTGTCTTTCTAATGGAAGGAATTCCATCCCATTTGAGAAGATTGTTTGACTCCTTGAAGTCGCTCATCTTGTAGCTGCTGTACATTTTCCAAAGGATTTCTTCTCTAACCCATGAGAGGTCGGAGCAGGTGTTCATCTTATTTTCGTGAGACAAAGGCAGTTGGCACCAGTTGGATCAAGCTAAAGAGCCCGTGCTGGACAGAGCTGGCCCGTGAATAGAGTTGGAGGTGACGCCTAGGGGCAGAAGGCATATGTCCCACGACCATGACCAACCAAGTGTTTCTTGAAGCTAATTGTGCTGTTGGCTCACTCTTCCAAGGTATCAACCCTGTAACAGGTGTCCATGGTCGACAGAGCCAAGTTGAAGTCAAGCCATGTCCCTGATTACAGGACCAGAAACCAGTTAAATGGCCTAACCTTGGCCATCTGCATCTTGACCCAAATGTTTGCTGCACCCCAACCTTTCACTGCCTTTTTCCATATTAGCTTAGTGTGGGCACCAAAAATGTTTGCACGTTTCTCTCATCTTCTCTAAAGTCGTGTGTTTTTTTTTGTTTTGTTTTGTTTTTGTTTTTGTTTTTTTGGTATCATCCAGGCTTCTTTTGGCTCAAGGCCAGGGGTGCTGGATTATTTAACAGACTTTTCATTGCCTTCATTATACACGACTACTATTTCTCAGTTTTCTGGCTTTCTATAATAAACATTTAAAAAATGTGATCCATCGTACTTCCCCATGTTGGGAGGAGTCAGTGGGACCTTCGAACACTGGAAATGATAAATTTCCTGGCAGGTTGAGGGCGAAGAAAGTAGAAGCATGGCTAGGTAGCTTGACAACACCTCCATTGTACTAAATCCCTACTCACTGCAAACATTCTATGTGTCATCTCAAAACTATAGTAGTCTTTTGCAATAAATATTCTATCCCTGATTTTCCAGAACAGGAAACCAGGCTTCTGAGAAGTAGGACCAGAATCAGGACCGAACATGGATTTGTGGACACTATAGGCAGGCCGGCCACTGATCCTCGTTCGAATAATGTTCGGATCTGCAAAACATTTTCTTAGTGGGGGAGCAGGCTGGCAGTGTGCTCAGGGATGCTTTCCTAGTTCCGCTCACTGCCACTGGCCCCGTCGGCAGGAACTGCGTCTATTTTGTCAGCTTGGTAAGAGTCACCACGAAATCCGAGATCTTTTCCCAGATGATCCTAGCAATGGTGTAGTGCCCCTTGTAGACCGCTCCTCTGCTTCCCGCTGCCTAACTTGCTGTGATGCTAGGCTACATGGCTAATGAGTGGTAGAGAAGGGGTTGAAAACCCGATTTTCCGTGTCCTTGGCTTCAAGCTTCTGCAGGCACTTCTTAAGATTCATGGATACGTCATCAAATGATCATTCATGAATTACGTACCTTGATGAGCACTGATCAAGTAACTATTCTTACATTCATGTGGGCTTTATCGTTTGAAAGGAGTTTTTACGCGATAATATCATTTAAATCTCACCCAGAAACCTATGAACGAAGTAGGCTGGAGGAGATCCTACCTGATCCTCCTTCACGTGCAGAACAGGGCCTTAGAGAGCCAGGACACCCATGTTTTTTAACTCATAAGTTTTATGATTCTGTGTATCTCCCCTGTGACTGCGTTTCTTTCACGTGCTGCTACTGTTTAGCCTGGGAATAGGAAACTAAGCGGGGAGGAGGGGGGGAGGAAGAAAGGGTTACTTGGCAGCGGCAATTTTGAAACAAAGAGAATGGCCACCGACATGAAACTATTTGTTCTCTGGTAGCATCTGAGGATGGCATTAACAGCCCACATTAACTGCTGGAAAGGAAACCTTCTGAAAAGACTGTCATGATAATG